>VIAB01004069.1:53516-64218 GCA_009801035.1 Oophaga pumilio | reverse complement strand
GCACCTCACTTTTCTCATTTTCCCCTTCACATCTCTCATTTTACCCATCGGCTTATACACAGCCTCCACCTGCAGAACCTCAATCTTCTCTATACACAGGCTCATACTGCAGAAGCACCTCACTTCTCTCAGTTTCCCCCTCACATCTCTCATTGTCCCCGTCGCATTATACACAGCCTCCACCTGCAGCGCCTCACTCTTCTCTATACACAGCCTCATACTGCAGCAGCACCTGACTTCTCATTTTCCCACACGTCTTTAGGTGAAGAGTAAACTGTGTGAAGCTCTAATCAGTTATAGTTGGAAATAAAGATGTGGTTACACAAATAGTCCACTTGATGTCAGCCACTTGAGAGCTAGAGATGGCTTGATACATACAGCTCTGGTTAAATGTAAGATACTCCGTGATTGGTTGTGGCTCTGGTTAAATGTAAGATACTCCGTGATTGGTTGGTGATACACACAAACACACATTCAACTTTATATATATAGATTAAAATTTACAAGACCAAATACAGCTTCCTCTCTTAAAAAACTGCTATGTAACTGTAATGATCGGATGCCATATAGTTGAGCCATATGGGATCCGACTTTTTTATTGTGCACCCATAGGCTTGTATAGGTGAGTCATCTGAAATAAGGAAAAGATTAGTGCCTGCCACAATTTTTTTTCACGTGGATGTTCAGTACGTGTGGAAAAACAATTGTTTGAACAAACCAATTGAATAACATTGGTTCGAATGCTGTTAGTTTTTGCCATGCACAGCATTGATACTACGGTTGTGTGAATGTAGTCTTATAAAGGAGCCTGTGGCTCCTCCAAGCTGCCTTTGGTTAGGGCCGCATGAGCCTGTTGGCAAGTCCCCTTTGGCACAAATAGTGGGGAGTTTTTACGAGGGGCCATAAACATAAGTTAGCAAACATAAGTGGTTTTACTATCGTTCGGAAATTATACATGCAGTGATCCATTATGTGACTCGCAACAGTAGACTACTGTCTGACAAAAGTGTTATCTGTCAGGTTGTTTTCAGCTAAAACTGCAATACTATAAAATATTAAGCAAAATATGACCAATCATTTTCCACTTTGCACAAGTGCACTTGGTTTTACATTTTTTCTACTTACCTCCTTAATCTACTAGTCATGCTAATTTGAAGGTCGAATCGTTGGTACGATAGATTAGCCACATTCTGGCTGATACTTTTATGTTTGGTCTCCTTAAGTTAATGAAGATTACCTTGTCAAATAGGAGCATGAAATAAGCCAGGCATACTTCATTAAATTTTGTTAGGAGTCTAACAGGAGGGGACTAGGGAGTAAAGATAAGTCTTCTGAAATAGAGAGCATGTAGCGTTCACAATAATTATCTATGGAATTGTTTTCTTGTGTTTCTGAACAAAGCTCTGAGGAGCATAATGGTGTAAGCAGGTACGGGAATGCAGTAACGCAGGGATTGCAGAACAAGGCTGTTTAACAATATTGTTTAATTTTTTAACAAAAGAGACGGCAATGGTCTCCTCACAGGGAGTTAATAAACAATGAGCAATGAACAATAAACAAGGGGGTTAAAGGGTTAACTCAACAGTCTGATATTTAAATGGCACTTATCGTGGTCTTCTCTGGTCCTTATCCACATACAGTCTGATAGGAGTTGGAGTACCGGCAATGGCCAGTGTGTTGTCCTCAGAATTCCAACAAAGCACGGTCCAGCTTCTGGCGGCAACGGGCAGTCACCGGTTCTGCCAGCTGAGCCCCTAGTCCATAAATCTGTGCAGCCAAAGTGGGGAGCGCTGCCGGAGTCTCTGTACAACAGGTGTGTTGCCACGAGTCTGTCAGCAATGGGGAACGCACCTCAGGGTCCTGCACGTGGCACCCGCTCCTCTGCGTGAGCACTGTCCTCTGCTAGCTGGGCGTGCGGCTCTCTGCACACTCACTGGCTTAATGGCGCATATGCGAAAGCTCTCCCATGGCTCAACTCCACGCTGTCTCTCACACTTGCCTCTGCCCTCGCTTCTGGCAGGAAGCTCAGACTTCTTTCCCGCACTTCCAGTCTACTGCCCGGCTTTGCCATGCCCCCTCTCCTTGGTTCATGGAACCTGTCAGGTCCCCTATTCTTTCCCCCCGGCGACACTGGATGCAGCCTCGACAGTTCCAGACCCGGAATGACGCAGGTACCCGCAGCCTGGTCTTCCTCCTTACTATGGCATGTTGCTTCCCGATATGAGCAGACTCTGTTTGGGTACTGCATTGTCTCACTGATTTTTATTTTGAGTGTCATTCCTCGGAGAGTGTGTGTCGGGGACCATATTGGTCGCTAAATATATCTGTGGTCAGCTGTGCAGAGGGGCAGATTTAGGGGTAGAAAACAGTTTCATTGGCTTCCCTATGACTCACAGGAACAACCAAAGAGTATAACTGAAAGACGTTTCCCTCCACTGGAAGTTGCAGTCTGCAAAGAGCTCATTGTCATTGAGCAGCATATGCAACCACCGGAAGATAGCTGTACCGCTATTAAGTCTATGCACAAACCACTCTTTATTTGGCTCTACACTGTGGGGTATTATGTAAACACTATATGGGAGTAGGCTATCTACGGTGTTATTATGAATATTAAATATTACTATTGTGAGGGATCAGTGTATTTGGATCGTGTAGAGATGATCGAACAGTTTGAAATTCAAATTTATTGGCTTCGCCCAATATTCCTTTAATGTTTAGTTTATATCACAATAATAACTGCTATGAAACTAAGTGTAGAATACATGGAGGTTAAACAGCAGTACTGAATGTCAAGCAGCAGCTGCAAAAGCAAACAAGATTTTGGGGTCTATAAATCACTGGTGAAGCCACATATAGAATATGGGATCCAGTTCTAAGCTCCACGTTTTGAAAAGGATATTCAGAAGTTAGAGTCAGTTCAAAGGCAGGTAACTACTGTAGATTATTACAAGGGATGGAAGGCCTCTCATATGATGAGGGATTAGAAAAAAGATGCCTCAGAGGAGATCTCATTTATATGTATAAATACATGTGTGGTCAATACAAAGGACTTGCACATGACTTATTCCTTCCAAAGACCCTTACTGAGGACTAGGGTGTAATCATTACAAGTGAAAGAAAGGCGATTCTGGCAGCTAAATAGGCAAGGGTTCTTTACAGTTACAGCAGTCAGACTGTGGAATGCCCAAACGCAAGAGGTAGTAATGGCAGACACTATGACAGCTTTTAAAAAAGGGCTTTTCTCACAAATGACATTGTGGGTTGTAGATAATCTAGCAATAGATAATGCATAAATGGTGAAGAAACGCTGAACTTGATGGACTTAGGTTACCTATGTAACTATGCTAGAGTTGTATTTAACCCTTATTCAGCACTTTAATGCAAACACAACCTTATCAATGTCCAAGCGACGTCAGTCGGTTTGGAAAAACAGATAGTAACCATTGGTAACCAATAGCCTATTTAACAAGACTCTACAGTTTCAGACTTTTTAGGCTACTTAAATCTAAGGTATTTTCCTGGAAAGGCAGTGCTGGACCTTCAGAAGGGTCTGGATAGTTAAAAATAAACCCTGGAAAATCCATTATAAGGCATTATAAATGCAGCAAAAACATATTGATTCAGTAATATATTTACTCACACACAGACACACCCTTACTAATAGACACTCCTGATACACACACACATACATGAACACTGATATATATAAATGCATATACACAAACTAATACACACACTAACACTAATATGTGTAGAGACAGACAGACTAAATAAATAATTAGGATAGATAAAATATCTATTAGTGACAATCACCCAAATTTACAGTGAAACTTGTTTTTTTTAAAGTGATAAAATCTTATAGGTGAAAGATTTTAGGCAGAGTGAAATCATAAAACATACTCCATGAATACTGTCGGGTAGCATTACCTATGGCATTCCAGAATTTATGAAGCTCCAACTACAGCACATTTCATCAGCCAGAGACATAGAGTGTTGGGAGTTGTAACTTAACACCAGTCTTTATGCATGAAATATCATCAGACCCAAAATCAGTACATGAATACATCACCAGAACCATCATCGGTACATAAATACAGCACCAAAACCATCATCAGTACATGAGTACAGCACCAAAACCACTATCAGTATAATAAAACATCATCAGAACAACCATCAGTATGTGAATACAGCACCAAACTTAGTACAGTGATCAATAGTAATGTCCATCAGCCACATATACATTGGTATAGAATGAGCTCATAACTCCCAGTATGTCCTTAACAAAAGTAATGAGTTACTGGAAGTTGTTGTTAACAGCCAACATCAGACTGCAGATCATACAGGAACCGTAGTACTGATGAGAGGTAATCATTATCACAAGTAATCATTTACATCTTATAGGTGACATGTTCTCTGAATGGAGTTGTTCTTTTTTATTTTTTAATTTTTTAATTAATTGTTTTTATGTTGTTTGGTGGTAATATTAATACTTCTTGTTTTTTATGCTCTAGTAACCAGTGACGGTTATTCATCTAATTGTTCCTGTTTTGAAGTTTGTGCACAAGATGGGCGAATGACAGTCAATGTCTTTGTTATGAAACTAGTATTATTATTGTTGTGTCATTATTTTAAATTTGATTGTGGGTTTAGATATTGTTATGGAGTTAGGGTATTAGGCTATATGTTTTGTCATCAGTTTGTTGGCATCAATTAAGTTTGTTGCCAATTTTAATACTTAGTATTCTTTACCCTTCTCCTATAGAGAAGTGTGTCAATTAATTATATAGACATATGGTGTGTCACGTGGGTTTGTGGTTGTTTCCTGCCTGCACACGCGCGGTGTTCTTGTTTCTGTGCCTCCTTTCGGCTTTCGGCATCTATCAGTGGTGGTTGGTGTAGCGCCGCCCACCGTGTGACGCCAATGCCGTGTGGCATCTTTGTGTGCATGGCAACGCATGCGTCAAGAGAGGCCGGGTACGTCACTTCCGGTCATGTGACGCGGCTCCTGGAAATATGGCTATTGTGGTATTGGGTATTTACAGAGCACTGGAGACGAGTGGTGTGTGCCCCCTGATGAAGGTAGTACCGAAACGTACATTGGGGCGGGCGCACACACCCCTCTGGACCCGGAATTGTGGCTGCGCACTTTACACTTTATTTCTCAGGTAAATTGAGCGTTTGGTTCAGGTCCGTTTACATCATATTACCATTAGGGCTTTTTCTACAGAATGCTTTATGTATGGACCTGTTGATATGATAACGGCGGAGGTTACTGATTTAATGTCTACCTCCATTAATTTTATGGAATGTACCGATATCAATGAAATATCTAATTTATGCAGGTTCATTTGAGGGAGGGAGTTATGTTATAATTATACTGTATCTTTTGATAATAAATAATTGGATGTACCCTTCTTCATTCTGCACCTGTACTTTCCATATATTGATTTAAGCATTTGTATATCATTGCTTGATTTATGAGCAGCACAAGATCCTGCATATTATATGCAGCTATTATAATGATATTGGTTGTAGTGTGGGTCCCTGGGGGTGGTTGTGCCCTTCGAATATTGTGAATTGGTATGTTGCCAGTGTGGTTGTATGTACCCTGATTCCTTATCCCTGCTTTGCACTTTTTATATTTTTGTGATTTAATAAAAGTTTGATTCTTATAATAATGGACTTGTACATCATTTGCCACTGTTGGTGGCCATTGTTACATCCATCTTATGATGCATAGCCTCTACACTGTTCACCCCTATAAAATATTACCTCCACAAAATCCACCTTTATAAACTCTAACTGTGACACTCTCTACCATTATGAACTATAACCGTCACACTTTTTGAACTTATGAGCTGTAACTATAATACATTTCCTATCTATCTGGTTGCTTCACTATTTCCAAGTGAGCATGTGATGTCACTTCATGTCCTGATGGAGATCTATAGTTCCAAATTTTTGTGAGCCGAGACATCAATGACTTATTTTCCTCTTACAAATCCTACACGCTCTCAAATATAATCGCAACTTGACTCAAAGTTTGACTATATGATGTCAGCATGGAGTCTAGGAATGATTACTGAGACCAGGACCTGCGGGCATTTGCATGCCACATGTCTTGATTTTCATTGGTCAATTCTTAACCACGGGACTACATGATGTCAGCAATGTTTAACAACAAGGACCTTCATCATTCAGTGCGCTTGTGCACAAGTTTATTTCCTATTGGATAGTTCTCTCCATGTGACTGAACACACAGGGTATTTAACAGCGGCATAATGACATCTTTTACCACGCCCCCTTTGAGGAAGCGAGCCTAGTGCTTGCGAAACGTACGTCAGGGTCCGGGACGCTCCGTGGCTGAAACATCCCTACTTCTACAATGGGTAATTTAACCTGTGAAAACTTTACTATATGATTTCTATTGATTTCTTTGGGCTAACGCTGGCTATAAAGATAGATGTATATATCATTGAGCTTTCGTTCCTTGTAATAGGCATCACATGTAAATAGACCTGTCTTTCTAGTACCCCTATATGGGCTGCAGATGCACAATGCATTTTACTAATTACTAGGTCTTTGTGATGGATAAATCTACTTTAAAGGCTCTGTATTAGCATCTGAAATAATATATATTACCAGCGATACACATTATTTTGAGTCCTTTGTAGGTGCCCGGTGCGTCCTTTATACATCATACTAATCTGGTGGATCACTTTGTAAATTAATCCATATATACTATATTGTTATAATAAAAAATATTTTGTTATTTTTTTATAATGTGGTACAATAATAAATTTATACCTTTTTAGAGATACGTTTTTCTGACTTTTTGTTCTCCGGCATTTCATGTGTTAATCTAAGTCTGTATCTAGTTGGAATATACCTGGGTAATTAATTATCTTGACTCAAAGTTTGATTCGCCGCAGATAAATTCAATCATCTCTACTGTAGTAATGAGGTATTATGACTGCTGCCATTTTTATACAATTGCAGAAAACTGACATGACCTTAGGTGCAATCATATAGGATTCCTCATAATGCCTTGCAACTATCACATTACATTGCATAATGCAGACAATCAGAAGCAACATCACAATTTATAGCCCATGTAAAAGGTTAGGCAAGGAATGCAGCAGCCTTTTAGGGTGATTACAGATAGGAAGAGGATGTCAGAGCTCACAGCTCAGCAATAGAGATAAAAAGAAAAAGCCCTATAACATTGGACAAATTCTCTAGATAGTAATGTGTGAGCGCAGGCCACAGATGATGTGAAATGCTGGCTGAGATGTATCGATGATTTATTCATAATATGGCAGGGTACTGTGACTCAACTGAAGCAATCCATTGACGAATTGAATACAAATCCTTTCAATATCAAAGTTACTTTCAGCTGCAACAAAAGTTAAATAGAATTTCTGGATATTACTTTTGATGTTAATGAACATTGTTCTCTATACATGGATGTCTATAGGAAAACAACATCTGTAAACTTGTTACTACATGCTAAATCAGCATATCATTTTCTACCATAAGGCTGTCTCAGTTGGTCAATTCCTTAGAATGAAATGAATCTGCTTTTGTGATACTAAGTTTGAAACTTAAGCTAAAGATTAGTGATGAGCGAGTATGCACGTTGCTCAGGTGGTCTCCGAGTATTTGGAAGTGCTCAGAGATTTAGTTTATGTCGCCGCAGCTGCATGACTTGCTTCTAGACAGCCTGAATACATTTGGAGATTCCCTAACAAACAGGCAATCCCCACATGTATTCAAGCTGTCTAGCAGCTACAAATCATGCAGCTGCGAGGACAAAAACTATATCTCGGAGCACTTCCAAATACTCGGAGACAACTCGAGGGAAAACAAGAGCAACGAGCATACTCGCTCATCACTACTAAAGATCTTAGAGGAAATGGGCTATAGCAATAGATGCATTAAATATGCATATAGAAATGCCAAAATGACCCAACATAGTCAGCTTCTACACTCTCTAAACCTAAAGGGGAGACAACATTTACAACTTAGATTTATTTCCACCTACAGTGAGGATTGGGAGACAGTGAGATCTATTCTTGAGATACATTGGTCTGTATTACTCACTGAACCATCTTTAACCTCCCACTTACCAGCTACCTCTTTGATCACTCAAAAGCACTGTAAAAACCTTAAAGATACATTGGTCAATAGCCACTAAATTCCCCCAAATCCAATCCTTTTGGATCTAATGGACTCGTTTTCCGCGCGGCCACTGTCTTGCCTGCACCAATGCCTCTCACAACTCCATGTTTGAGATGGTTAGTATAAAATTAATCATGTGGTAGTTCCATCATTATTTACTGCACAACTTGTGGTTGTGGCAAGATATACCTTGGACTCACAGGTAGAGAATTAACCCCTTCCTGACATGTGCCGTGCATATATTCGGCACTGCGGGAGATGCGTTTTTGTAAATTGTCGTATACACATGATAATCGCTTGGGATTACACGGTGCATGACCGCGATCATATGCAGGTGTCAGCTCTATATTAGAGCTAACATCCTGCAGCATCACCCACGATCAGTGTTAGCACAGATCACAGGTGTCTAACCCCTTTGATGTGTTGGAATATGTTTGGTGCAACAACTCCATTCCTGTTTATGAGTGTTTAGTTGCTAGATTTGTATGCTGTTTATAAAGTTAAAAAAAAACTCCCAGAGGCTCACACAGGAAGAGCATGTGACTGTAGTTTCAGTTTTCCTGTATGTGTGTATGAGACAAGCAGCCTGCTGTAGATGCTGCACAGATAGAGACTCAGAAATTATTTATTCCTGATCTATAAAGCTTATCATATATTGTTCCTGTTTGTTCCTGAATAAAGAAGCTCTGTTGTCACACGCTTGGAGAGTATCCTGAATAATCTGCTGCCAACAGGTTATGGGCCCAGAGTGATACAGAACCCCAAAAGCAGCACTGAGCAACAGAGAAGTTGTCCATTAGCAGTAATCCTGTCAAGTTCTCAGTGCCAAGCCTCACTAACCAGAACTACCAGTCCAGGAAATTCAAGGTGAAGATGCTGCTCATAAGAGAAGGTACGTGGAAATATACTCAGGAACAAGTTCCTCATTCATTACCAGATGATTGACTCGAGAAGGATCAGAAAGTACAAAGCATGATCTCCCTTAGTGTAGACTATAATCAGATTGTGCATGTATGCAAGTGTACAACTACAAAGGAGATGTGGGATGAGTTACAAAAAGTGCATGAAAGATCAAATCTCAGCAATAAGCTTTATCTCATGAGAAAGTTGCATCAGTCTAAACTAAGTGATGGACAGAATATGCAGGACTATATAAGAAACACCCTAGAGATTGTGGAGAGTCTCAGGGATATAGGAGAAGAAATTAAAGACTTTCATGTTGCTGCACTTCTATTAAGTAGTCTTCCAGAGTTATGACACACTCGTGACTGCACTAGATGCACGGCCAGATGATGAGCTGACACTAGAGTACGTTAAAGGCAAACATATTTAGGATTTCCCTAAATATAAGAGCAATCTAAGAGAAACTCGTGAATGTTTTGTCTGTAAAAAGCCCGGCCACCTTAAAGCAGATGGCAGAATTTGGAAAGCAAGAATGAGTCAGCTTAAAAAGCAGAACAGTCATCAAAGGGTTAAAACAGCTGTAAAGGAGGATTCTGCATGTGTTAAAGCTACATTTAATGTCAGTACAAGCCCATCTGCAAAGCATACATGGTGTATAGATTCTGGAGCAAGCAGCCATATGACAAATAATAAGGATTTCTTCACTGACCTTAATAAAAGCAAGTCAGAAAAGGTCATCTTAGATAATGGTCACTATATGACTTCAGAAGGAGTATCCATGTATGGCCACACATGTCTTGGGCACAGAGACCCAGAAGCAGTAAGGAAGTTAGCTCAACTTGCAAATGGTATTGAAATCAACCAATGTAGTCAAATGATGAAGTGCACAAGCTGACTTAAAGGGAAAATGTCCAGAAAATCCTTTCCTAAAATAAGCACCACTAGATCTGCACAGCCTGTGGATCTGATACATACAGATGTATGTGGTCCAATGAGTGTTCAAACTCCTAGCAAGAAGAGATATTTTCTCACATTTATTGATGACTATTCCAGATATACAGTCGCCTACCTGCTTCACAGTAAGCATGAAGTTCCACAGAATCTTGAAGAATATCTTGCTGTAGTGTTTAACAAATTTGGAAGAATGCCAAAAACCCTGCATGCAGATAATGGAACTGAATATACAAGTGGTAAGGTGCAAACCTTTTTTGCAAAAGAATGGAATCGTGTTTCAGACTACCATTCCATACAACCCAGAACAAAATGGCATTGCAGAGAAAAAGAACCGTACTCTCTGTGAAAATGGAAGAAGTATGTTGTTTGATGTGACTCTACCTACACCGGATTGGGGAGAAGCCATCATGACAGCTTGCTATATTCAAAACAGAGTGCCAGGTAAAGCCACAAATAAAACTCCATATGAGCTATGGAACTGTGAGAAGCCTAACCTGAAGCACCTCAGGATATTTAGAAGCAAAACGTGTGTGTGCATGTTCCCAAAGAAAAACATTCCAAGTGGGAATCACTCGCAAAGCAAGGAGTCCTGGTGGGCTATAGCAAAACTCAATAGAATTCTGCACCCAGAGACCATCACAGTAACAATCAGCAGAGATGTAGT
>VIAB01004068.1:15998-30521 GCA_009801035.1 Oophaga pumilio | reverse complement strand
CCCTTCTGGAGATGTGGATCCAGTCGCAGCTGGGGCTCCACATTATGACCTAGTTATATCCAACTCATAGAGGTCATATATTTAACATGGACCAAAAGGAATCCCAAGGAGCCAAACAAGGTTAACTCTCTCTACAGTATTGTCATTCAGGGCTGGGCTGTCAAGTATTCATAGTTCCTGATATCCTTGATGCGAGAATATAGATCTAGTTGGGAAGGTGGAGAGGTTTGCTTCCAATGGTAGGCAATCAAACAGCATGCTGCTGTTAACATATGTAAAAGCAATCTAATGGATCTCTTGGATATGGATTCAGGGAAAATATTTAATAGAAAGAGCTGAGGACTTAATGGGAGATCCACTCCAAAAACTTGATTAATGAGGAGTTGGACTATCACCCAGAACGGTTTAATCAGTGGACAGTTCCAAAAAATGTGAAATATATAACCTCTAGACAAGACGCAACACTAGCAAAGGGAAGGAATAGATGGGTCAATTTTATGTAAAAATTCAGGCGTTGAGATGAAGGATTTTGTACTGATTTTCTTAGTATGAAATACAAGATGCAGTTTTGTCTGCTCTGGTCCAAACGGCAGCTTTTGAAATAAAACGGCTGCATCAGCACTATTCCCAGGTGTGTGACCTTCTTCAATAGCTGCAAGAGAGACAGAGGCATCAGCTGCTTAATGCCCAGTGTGGAAGTCAGACTATGCATTCCTGGGAACAAGATGATTTCTCGGTGGTTAGTAAGGATAGCCCCATCAACCTAATCGGTGAAAGGTGCTTCATATAGTGCAAGTTAAATGGACTCCTGGTGAAAGCGCTGTGGGACACAGATGCCCAAGCGAGCCTCCTAAATGGAGAAGGTGCCATCTGCCACACATCTACCTTCATCCACTAAAGAACTCTTAGGACCAGTGGGACTCCATGGCAGAGCTGTCAATCAGAATAAGATCCCTTTCATAGGCTGGGTGGAAGTAACATTTCAACTCGGCGCCACGAAGAACAGCAATGCCATTGAGCTATTGGTACCCTTTCTTGTCAGCAGTGATCAGAATGTGGCTGAAGAACCTATCCTGGGTTTCAATGAGATCAGTGAGGTGATCAAGAAACACAAATCAGGGACACTCGTTGTGGAGGTGGTAGCCACATCTGTTACGATCGAGGACGCCGCGTGGCTTACCAGCCAATGCTCCCATGTCGTCGAACCATAACAACGACGGGGTATGCATCCCAGGTGATCGTGGAATGTGGACCCACTGGACCACAGGGGGGACCCGGGCCTACCCGAACTAGGGGAGGGTAGCGACCGGGGTCTGTGGCTGCTGAGCTTGTGGACTAGATGGCCATATGCAGGACTAAATGACACCGCACAACTTCAGGTAAGAAGAAACATAAAGTTTACTTAAATAAAGCAAATTACATCAAAACACCAGGTTCGGGAATAAGCACATCATGAAGGACACACATCTCATGTTGACAGGCGAAGCAAAGCGTCATCACGGCTTGTTGCAGTCCAGGAACGTCTGGCACGTGCATTTTAGGATAGCCTGTCTCTCAGGCGTAGCACGGGCACAGCAGGAGAACGTCAGACACTGCCCTTAGACTAGCTTCAGACGATGGCACGAGGGCACCTCGGGTTGATGCAGTCCAGGGTTATTTGGCACGGGCATACTAGAATGGCCTCTCTCTCAGGCCTTGGGCATAGCACAGGCTCAGCAGGAGAACATCAGACACCGACCTCAGGCAGACTTCAGATGATGGCTTGGGTCATCACAGGTAAGACCCCAGGGAACTGGCAGGACATCAGAACATACACGGATAGCACCGGTCCAGGAACATTGGCACTTCAGGACCGGGCATCGGCTGGTCAGGTCCAAGACTCACTGGTGGGACCGTCACCGGGGAACAGAGCTGGAGACTCCCAGGAATCACGGTGGGGGCATCTATCCAGGAACATAAGCGGGACCAGCTCAGGAGCACTACCTGGACCACCAGAACTAGGAACTGGACATCTGGACCCAGGCTGGACATCGGAATACAGATATCAGGAACACGGACCGGACCTCAGGAATACGGATATCAGGAACATGGACCGGACCTCAGGAACACGGACTCAGGAACACAGACCGGACCTTAGGAACACGAACACGGACTGGACATCAGGAACACGTACTCAAGAACACGGACCGGACATCAGGAACATGAACACGGACCGGACATCAGGAACATGGACCGGACATCAGGAACATGGACTCAGGAACTCATGAACACGGACTCAGGAACACGGACTCAGGAACTCAGGAACACGGACTCAGCAACTCAGGAACACGGACTCAGGAACTCAGGAACACGGACTGGACATCAGGAACACGGACTGGACATCAGGAACATGGACTGGATATCAGGAACACGGACTCAGGAACACGGACTGGACATCAGGAACACAGACTGGACATCAGGAACACGGACTGGACATCAGGAACACAGACTGGATAGCAGGCTGCGGTCATCAGGATCCGGACATCTGGCAGAACTTACAAAGGAACCCAAGCGGTTTGGTGCAAGCCCCGCCGCGTTGAACTGGAGCCGGCCAGGGATTGCACCGAATAACTAACTGAGCACAGCGTAGGAGAGACTCAAGTAAAAAAAGGGGAGAAGCCAGCCAGTGTAGCCGGCAGCAGCAGTGGTAGTGTCTGACTGCTGGATCCAGGTTTCAGTCAGAGCCAGAAGGTTAAGAGAATTGGAAAGGAAGAAGCCATGGATGAAATAGAGATTATTACACACTGAATTCCAAAGAGCACAGTTAAAAGAGACAGAAGGCATGCAGGGAATATTAATAAGATTAGAGGGGTTTCTGAATATAGAAGTTGAGGGGTTGGACTTACTATGACATGGGGGGCCGGGGTTGGGAGAAATGTCTCTTGCGACTAGGAGAAGGAAGATAGAAAGAGTGAGCGGATGGTAAACTGATTTGTGAGAGCGTTTCGTGTGTTGGATGGTTGCGAATGAATGGATCTGTGCTGTTTAGCAATGTGAAAAGAGCGTGAGTGCTATACATAGGAGAGGAGAGAACGGAGGGGCCGATATGGATGGAGTGTAAAGAATTAATGCAAGGGCGTTGGATGTGAGTGAATGTAGCAGCCAGGATATAAATCATACAAATGCATATGGTAAATATTTGTTGTAATCCAGATGTACTGGGAATTGTCTTACCTGTTTCCTGCCCTGTGTAACTGTCATGTTAAAACTGCCAGTACTTTGAGCAAATGTACTTCGATTAAATGTACATAAATGCACCCCTGCATAAATGCTTCCCCAGGCTATATCTGAATATATAGGAGGTAGGTTCTAAGATCTCTTACTTTTTTTTGTTTTCTCGTTAGCAATCAATCAAACTAAGTTGAGACAGCAGGACACAATAAATGTAGTGAACAAATAAACAGGTGTCCAGGAACATAAACCACTTTGAAAAGTTACTTGCCCTCATATCATAAGGGGACAAGCAGAGTAAGTTGAAATAACTATATACTTATATGCTTGCCAAGATAGTGATTAAATAATACCACATACAAGGGAGAAATACCGCCACACCATCACCAGACCACATATTACCACCACATAGTGACCGAGCAATACCACATACAAGGGACAAATACAGCCACATCATGACTATATCACATACTCCCACCACAGTGACTGAATGCTACAATACTGATCATTAATAAAAAAAAACCCACAATACTAATATTACCATAAGTGCCATATACAACGGAGCTGTGTACATATGCAGTAAAACAGGAAATCAACAAATGCACAAGTCCAAATGATAATGTTAAAAATATTTAATTTTATTGTATTGATTACAAATGAGGTAAGGGTGTGGGGAAACAGCAGAATGAAAAATGGACGCACCACAAGGGACAAAGGATATGTACCGTATTTTTCGGCGTATAAGACGACTTTCTAACCCCTGAAAATCTTCTTAAAAGTCGGGGGTCATCTTATATGCCGGGTGTCATCTTATAGGGCGGGTACGGACCAAGCATCATATGGTGGGGGGAGTGGTCCCGATGACAAAGGGAGGGGGCGTCTCACAGGGAAGGTGTTGGAGTATTCCCCTATTATCTCATTGTGGCAGCGGTGCTCTCTGCGGGTCTCTGTGCTGCGTGGTGGCGGCGGTGGCGGCTCCTCTTTCAGCAGCGTGGGGGCTCTGTGCTGGGGGGTGGAGGTAGCTCTTTGTGCAGAGTCGGGGCTCTGCCGGCATTTCCTCAAAGCCGGGAGGCCCCGGCAGGTCCATTGCTGCGATGCGGTGGACTCCGAGAAAATGGCCGCTGCATGCTCAGATTCTGATCTCATCCCAAGATCTCTGTTGGGGATTTATTCAAAATTGAAGCGGTGAGTGGTCCAGCTCACCCCAAACCATCTCGATTGAGTTCAGGTCTGGTGACTGTGAAGGCCAGGTCATCTGGCGTAGCACCCCAACACTCTCCTTCTTGGTCAAATAGCCCTTACACAGCCTGGAGGTGTGTTTGGGGTCATTGTCCTGTTGAAAAATAAATGATGGTCTAACTAAACGCAAACCGGATGGAATAGCATGCTGCTGCAAGATGCTGTGGTAGCCATGCTGGTTCAGTATGCCTTCAATTTTGAATAAATCCCCAACAGTGTCACCAGCAAAGCACCCCCACACCATCACACCTCCTCCTCCATGCTTCACGGTGGGAACCAGGCATGTATAGTCCATCCATTCTCCTTTTCTGCGTGCAAAGCAGTAATCAAAGCAAAAGGTGGCTACTTTGAAGAACCTAGAATATAAGACATATTTTCAGTTGTTTCACACTTTTTTGTAAAGTGTAATGTATAATTCCACATGTGTTAATTCATAGTTTTGATGCCTTCAGTGTGATTCTACAATTTTCATAGTCATGAAAATACAGAAAAATCATTGAATGAGGTGTGTCCAAACTGTTGGTCTGTACTGTATGTCCCTGAATACATGTGGGAATTCCCTAACAAACAGGCATTCCTCACATGTATTCAGACTGTCCAGCAGCCACAAATCATGCAGCTGCGTTGACAGAAATTAATCTCCGAGCACGCCAAAATACTCGGAGGACAACCAAGCATGCTTGGGAAAAACCAAGCAACGAGTGTACTCGCTCATCACTAATAGCAATGGGTTAAAATGTGGGCTGGGCCAGCAGCAGAGAGGGAAGAGGAAGCTGCTGCTCCTAGTCAGTAGCCCAGTACGTTGGCCAGGGCAGACGTATACTACAGACTCCCAGAGGGGAGAGATCTGTTGCCCCGGACTCAAGGACTTAAAAAGGACTTAAGGACCTAAGGATTAAAGGACCACAACACGGGCACCCAGGATTTTGGAAGGGCCCCCCGCTGAAGGGAATTAAAGCGTCCTGATCCTAGCAAGTGGACTACTGTGAACTTCGGCTACTGCGGCCATAGTGGTTACAGCTGTAGGCAGTGTCAGGAAGAGAGCAGTAAGCCAGTGTTGAATTTGTCTTTTTCATCACCATTGGTTATTTCCCTGTTAGAAAACCGATGCATTCTTGAACTCTGATTGCCGGGACTACTGTGACCAGAGGAAGAGAAGGTAACCTGTGGGGAAGAGCTGTGTCTGTCCTGTGTTTCGTGTGCAAGGGGCAGAGGTGTCTGCAGACTGTGTTTTGTGGGTGAGCCCAGCCAGGACTACCACCCCGGTTGCCCTTTTTACATGAACATGGGCCTCTTGGCTGCTTCTCTAGCAGTTTTGCCTTGGGGTATGGGCAAAATCTCAGTGGCAAGATGTGTAAAGCTCATTGAGACTTATTCAAAGCGAATTGCAGCTGTAATTGCCACAAAAAGAGGCTCTGCAAAGTATTGACTTTAGGTGGGTGTGTTATGCACACTGAAGTTTTCTGTCCTATTTGTTGTTCTCTTCACAACAAAAAGAAAACCAAATGTTTATTGTCGTAGGCATTGTGAGGTAGCAAAACACTTAAAGTGCCAAGGGTGGTGGAGGGGAGTTGAATACTTTAGCAAGCCACTGTATTTTCTTGTACATAGGGTGCAGTATTATACTAGTTATATTCTTGTACATAAGGGCAGTAATATAGTAGGTATATTCCTATTCAAAGTGGCAATATTATAGTAGTTATATTCTTGCACATAGGTGCAGTATTATAGTAGTTATATTCTTATACATGGGGCAGTAGTATAGTAGTTATATTCTTGTACATAGGTGCAGTATTATAGTAGTTATATTCTTATACATGGGGGCAGTAGTATAGTAGTTATAGTCTTGTACATAGGTGCAGTATTATAGTAGTTATATTTTTATACATGGGGCAGTATTGTAGTAGTTATATTCTTGTACAAATGGACAGTACTATAGTAGTTATATTCTTGTACATAGGGGCAGTACTATAGTAGCTATATTCTTGTACATAGAGACAGTATTATAGAAGTTATATTCTTGTACATAGGGGCAGTATTATAGTAGTTATATTCTTGTACATAGGGACACTACTATAATAATTATATTCTTGTACACAGGGGACAGTATTATAGTAGTTATATTCTTGTACATAGGGACAGTACTATAGTAGTTATATTCTTGTACATAGGGGGCGCTATTATAGTAGTTATATTTTTGCATATAGGGGTAGTATTATAGTATATTATAGTAGTTATATTTTTGTACATGGGGCATTATTACAGTAGTTATATTATTGTACATAAGGGACAGTATTACAGTAGTTATATGCTTGTACATAGGAGGCAGTATTATTGTAGTTATATTCCTCAACATAAGGCTTGCTATTAGAGTTGAGCAAATTTGTTCAGATTTGGTTTCGAATACAATCGGCAATGAATATTGTTTTGTCAATGGGAATAGAAATTACCAAATATGTTTGGAACCTATCATCAAACATGCATTCGGAACGAATATGGCAAATTCAGATTTGGTGACTGAATCCGAACAAATTTGCTCAACTCTAGTTACTATTATTGTAGTAATAATTATTTCCTTCTGAATTTCACATTCTCTAATCTGACTCATTTCCTTAGACATTATTACTCAGAGATTAATCCTTTCTTTGTACAGTAGCCCCCTCGCTCCTTGTACCTAATGTACTTAGTGCAGCATTCATGAAAGTTTTCTATTTTCTATAAAGGATGTCTGAACCATTATACAACACAAGAAACAAAATAGGAGAGAGGAGGGGGCGCTCCTGGTGTGATACCCCGTGGTCAAGTGGAGGAGGTTAAGAACAAAGTACACTAACCTGCCGTGGTTATGGCTGCTGGCATAACCACATTTGCAGAGCCTGCGGTGCTTAACGTGCACCATTCGCCGTCCCAGCTTCGTAGGTTAGCCGGTCACGTGGAACGTCACGTGATGCTGATGTCACCACTGGTACTCCGTCTTTGAGGTCTTGGAGGATGGTTGCAAGTCTGCTGGGTCCGTGCTGCACCAAGCCGGTCACCCAGAATGGTGTAAAATGCAAGGGACTGCCGAAAAAGCTTTGTGAGGACATAATGACCAAGTAAAGAAGTTTCTTTTCCATCTAAAACAAGTGTCTGTCTTGGTATGATCGCCCTAGTGAGCCATACTTCTCCTTCCTTGCATTATACAACACAAGCACATTTTCCCTTTTTTGCTGATGCTACTTTGTTCATAGAGTGAAAAACTGGGTCTGAACTGAAAATGTAAGTTGATGTGTATGCAAAATGTAAATGCATATCAAACACATGACCATTAAACAGAGAAAACAAAAAACAAGAAACAGATATCCTAAAATAAAACAAAATAAAAAATGTATTGCAAAACATGCATGAAGTTGTAATAATAATAATAATAAAGTTGTCCCTTTGTGGGACAGAAAGGGTTGCCTTGACGTGGCGGGATGGCTTGTACATTCTTTTGATCAAAATTATGTTTACTAAATACCCTTTTTATTATTATTACAACTTCATGCATGTTTTGCAATATATTTTTTATTTTGTTTTATTTTAGGATATCTGTTTCTTGTTTTTTGTTTTCTTTGTTCATAGAGTGTAAGCTCTTGTGAGCAGGGCCTTTCAATTTTTTATTTGAATTATTTGAATGTTTTATTCTGTGCATTCATGTAGTATATGAATTGTAAAGTGCTGCAGAATATGCTCAGGGTATATAAGTAAAAACTATTATTACCGTACTTCATCTGGAGACCGTTACTGAACCATGAATGTTATGAGCTATGAATGGCATGAACCTGAAATGCGTAAATACTGACACCAACCTAAGGCGGGTGTCAAAAACAATGATTTCTGGCAATAATACGATACATACACCGTGTGATCGCTATTCACCTTCGTGCGAACGGCTTTGGCTGAAAGCTGTTACCTAGAAACATGATCCGTCTCTGTCAGTCAGGGCATCTGAATTCACTGCGCACGTCTTACCCGCTCCTCTGCCAGGCTCGTTATCAGATTATTAGTGCATAATCATCGCCAAACAGTCTCGTTTCCTGCTAGACCTCTTGGGTTTCTACTTGAAGTGTTACCATTTACCGCATCGCACATTAACAGGCAGTGCACAGCGAGAAGTTGTCTTCGCACTATCACTTGTCACTGCACCCACACACATTAATTGGTGCCTGCTATGCTGATACCGCATTAACTTTTCATCGACTGGCAGTTGTGTCACTTGCGCTTTAAGATAATAACGTAAGCAATAAAATTAGCAGTCATGCATCTGGATTGTTGTCTGCATCATCAGTCACTGGAGTAAAGCGTGAATGATGCTGCAAAATGACTTAGCTCATTGTTTTCCAAAACTGAAATCTATTTCCTGTGATTTTGTCTAGAAGCCCCCGTAAACTGCAGCGAGAGGTTGAGCAATGGTTACTAATCATAATTAAACATTGGGGGAAATAAGTATTTGATACACTGCCAATTTTGCAAGTTTTCTCTCCTACAAAGAATGGAGAGGTCTGTAATTTTTATCATAGGTACACTTCAACTGTGAAACAGAAATCTTAAAAAAAAATCTAGAAAATCACACTGTATAATTTTTACATAATTAATTTGCATTTTATTGCATGAAATAAGTATTTGATACAATAGAAAAACCAGAACTTAATATTTAAACTTTGGTTTGCAATTACAGAGGTCAGACGTTTCCTGTAGTTCTTGACTAAGTTTGCACACACTGCAGCAGGGATTTTGGCCCATTTTCAATAAAGATCTTTTTCACATCTTTCAGGTTTCGGGGCTGTCGGGGTTTTCAGTGTCCTCCAAAGATTTTTTATTGGGTTCAGGTCTGGAGGCTGGCTAGACCACTACAGGACCTTGAAATGCTTCTTACAGAGCCACTCCTTAGTTGCCCCTGCTGTGTGTTTCAGGTCATTGTCATGCTGGAAGACGCAGCCATGACCCATCTTCAATGCTCTTACTGAGGTTGCCCAAATCTCGCGATACATGACCCCATCTATCCTTCAATTCGGCGCTGTCGTCCTGTCCCCTTTGCAGAAAAGCACCCCCAAAGTATGATGTTTACGCCACCATGCTTCACAGTTGTGACTGTGTTTTTGCGGTTGTACTCATCATTCTTCCTCCAAACACGGTGCGTGGAGTTGATACTAAAAAGTTCTATTTTAGTCTCATGACCTTCTCCCATGTCTCCTCTGGATCATCTAGAAGGACATTGGCGAACGTCAAACAGGCTGGACATGTGCTGGCGTGAGCAGGGGGTCTATTACGGCGTAGTGTCTTAGTAATGGTAGTGTTTGAGACTGTGGTCTCAGCTCTCTTCAGGTCAGTGACGAGGTCCTCCATCCTTACCCCAAGAGACAAGATCTTGCTTGGAGCTCCATACCGAAGAAGGTTGACAGTCATCTTGTGCTTCTTCCATTTTCTAATAATTGTGCCAACAGTTGTTGCCTTCTCGCCAAGCTACTTGCCTATTGTCCTGTAGCCCATCCCAGCCTTGTGCAGGTCTACAATTTTGTCCCTGGTGTCCTTAGTTTGGTCTTGGCCATGGTGGAGAGATTGGAGTGTGATTGATTGAGTGTGTGGACAGGTGTCTTATCTGTAGGTAACAAGTTCAAACAGGTGCGAATAATGCAGAGTAGGAGGGCTTCTTAAAGAAAAACTAACAGGTCTGTGAGAGCCAGAATTTTTGCTGTTTGGTAAGTGATCAAATTTCATGCAATAAAATACAATTTAATTATGTAAAAATAATACAATGTGATTCTCTGGTTTATATTTTTAGATTCTGTCTCATAGTCGAAGTGTACCTACGATAAAAATTACAGACCTCTCAATTCTTTTCCGATTTAGTGAGTTTTCTCATATAAAGTGTATCAAATACTTATTTTACTTACTGTATACTCTCCTTAAAAACACTCTTGCTCAAAACTTTTTATAGCTGAAACCTGTGTAAATGGAATATAGTGCATGTGCAGTAATATACTCATCTATCGCTGTCTTCTCCAGTTTCCAGTGTTGCTCCAGTATTCTCACTCGCGTAACTTCTATTCCGACTTTCCACTCACACTGGTGTTTATATGTGAGCCGCAATATCAGAAGAGAAACAACCAAAAAGGAGGGCACCATCAATAGATAACATTAAAGATGAGGTACAAAAAGTGATCAACCTAAGGCATATCAAAAATATGTACTACAACACTGGTGAAAAGGACTATGCCACTAGACAGGGACGACAAAATATAACAATTATGAAAATGAAAATTTAATTTTATTATAGTGTACAAAACACACCAAACCACACGAATAAAAACATTTAAAAACAACATGATGATGGTACATCCATTACACAAATGGCCCAATCGACAAAGACAAATATCCAATACCTTACAAATCTTACAATATAGTATACATATACAGTACAGACCAAAAGATTTCATTCAAAGATTTTTCTGTATTTTCATGACTGAAAATTGTACATTCACACTGAAGGCATCAAAACTATGAATTAACACATGTGGAATTATATACTTAACAAAAAAGTGTGAAGCAACTGAAAATATGTCTTATATTCTAGGTTCTTCAAAGTAGCCACCTTTTGCTTTGATAACTGCTTTGCACATTCTTGGTATTCTCTTGATGAGGAATGGTTTTCACTTCACAGGTGTGCCCTGTCAGGTTTAATAAGTGGGATTTATTGCTTATAAATGGGGTTGGGACCATCAGTTGTGTTGTGCTGAAGCCTGGTGGATACACAGCTGATAGTCCTACTGAATAGACTGTTAGAATGTGCATTATGGCAAGAAAAAAACAGCTAGGTAAAGAAAAATGAGTGGCCATCATTACTTTAAGAAATGAAGGGGAAATGCCTGAATGAGAGACACCTGTATACAATAAACTCACCGATGCCTCAGCTGAGTATCTATTATTGTATACAGGTGTCTCTCATTCAGGTATTTCCCCTCCCCTATGGACTGTCGATATGTGCTTATAAACCCACTCGGTTTCATGCTGGACACACTACCCCTGACGAAGCCGCTCCTGCAGCGGCGATACGCGTGGGGTCTCTTCCACTCCCTTTCCCGGGCTCTTTTGAGGTCTTGTTGCCTTTATTCACGTCATGTTGACCTACTCCTGGTGACTATATATTGATTGTATTCAGCACCTTTCTCCTGGCTTATTTTAGCCATTTTTTGGCATTATTTTGTGCTTGTTATTCCACTCTGATATTTTCCATCATAGGCACATATGCCTTTGGGATTGTGTAGAAGCTTCCAATTAATGGGTTAACTGCTTGCATGGTTCTATCACTTTGTGTTTATTACTCCACTCTGACATTCCCATTTTAGGTATATGTAGGATTGTGTAGGTGCTTTGAGTCTTCTGGCTAAACGTTTGCATTGTTTTATTTTTCATGTCTATCTGAATAGATATGGACGCATTATATGGTCTAATATGTATGTTATTTATTTCCATTGTGAATTGATCATTATTTATTCACTGTATGGGCTTATTCAGACCATTGAGCCCGGGTTTGGTGGGTTAGTTACTCTTTGAAATTTAAAATGTTCTTAAACTTATTTTGTCCACTATGAAATAAAGGTTTTTTCTATTTTAATATATATGGCTGTGCATACCATTATTGGTCTGGTCTTTTCTCTTCCTTCCCTCAATGCTTAATTTTCAGACCAGGTTATGCACCCTATTTGTAAATAAGCATTGATATTAGTGCGCCCTTTTTCTCTTGTGCATATGGGATTTCTACTCATGGCACTCATACTCCATACTGAATAAATCAAGAGGTTTTTAATTTTTTTTCAATTTTTTTCATTATTTGCATATTATATATTTTTTTTCAATGACCTTCGGCTTGATCTCAAGACATGGGGACTTTATGGATGAACAATCCATGGCTCAGTCTAATCATGTGATTTCCATAATTCCACGTCTTTTCCTACTTGGTGTTACAATTTCAGTACTAAGAAGTGCATATAAGACTGAAGCCATTAGGTAAATCTTTAGTTGTTGAATGACAATTCCCAAAATGCCCCACTTGAAGGAAACAAGACATGCTGTCACTTTTAGTTCCAGAATAACTGCAGAAGAGAGTTAGTGGTGCTGTCCTTACCATTGGGCAGTGGTGTACTACCAATGGCAGCAGACCATGTGGCTGCTATGGGCCCGTGAGTCAGGGGGGCCTGGTGCCAGTGCCACCAATGCCCCCCTCGACCAACATTGTACCTTCAACTGTATCGGTATCTTGAATGGAAGACTACATGGGGCTCATAATACTATATGGAGGACTATATGAGACCCATAACACTGTAATACTGAAAGTGTGAAAAAGACTTGGGTATATTAATAGATCACAGACTGCACATGAGTCAACAGTGTGATGCAGCAGCAAAAAAGGCAAACACAGTTCTAAGATGTATTAAGAGACGCATAAAAGTCTAGATCACGTGAAGTAATTATCCTCCTCTACTCCTCCTTGGAGAGGCCTCATCTGGAATAATGTGTTCAGTTATGGGCACCACATTTTAAAAAAGATATTGAAAAACTGGGGCAAGTTCAGAGAAGAGCTACCAGGATGGTGAGCAGACTACGAAGTTTGTCCTACAAGGATCAGTTAAAGGATCTAGGAATGTTTAGCTTGCAAAAAAAAGGCTAAGAGGAGACTTAATAGCTTTCTACAAATATCTGAAGGGATGTCACAGTGTAGAGATCATCCTTATGATCATTTGCACATGGCAACACGTGAAGTAATGGGATGAAACTGAAAGGGAGAAGATACAGATTAAATATTAGAAAAAACTCTTTAACAGTGAGGATGATGAATGAATTGAACAGGCTGCCACCAGAGGTGGTGAGTTCTCCTTCAATGGAAGTATTTAAACAGAAGCTGGACAGACATCTGTCTGAGATGGTTTATTGAATCCTACATTGAGCAGGGGGTTGGACACGATGAACCTTGAGGTCCCTTCCAACTCTTAACAGTCTGATTCTATGATTCTATGTATGGAGGACTATATGGGTCCCATAATACTGTTTGGAGGATTATATAGGACCCATAATACTGTATGGAGGATTATTTGGGACCTATAATAATGTATAGAAAACTATATGGGGCTCATAAGGCTATTTGGGGCCATTTTACAGTGTGGATGATTGTGTTTTGCTCCATCATACTGAATAGAGGGGTGTGGGTTTCATTATACTGTATGAAGGCCAATTATACTGTATGGAGGGCTGTGTGGCAATCACAGTTGAGGCATTATACTGTGTTGGGGTCACTGTACTTTGCCAGGGCAGGGGGGTACAGTAGGGTCATCATACCATATTTGTGGAGGGTACTGTGGAAGAATTCATTGTGGAGTATGATACATACTGTTTTTTGGGGGAACACTATAGTTGGCATCATACTTTATGGGGGCAATGAAAGGACAATCTATGGGCTTTAATAGGAGGAAAATTACTTTGTAAGGGCTGCAAAGTTGTGAGCTATGCTCTTTTCTAAACCAGCTGAATATTAAAGTTTGCTTTTTGAGGGAGGGGACCAATTAGAACTTCTGCTATGGGGCCCCATGATTTCTACATACGACCCTGCTATCGGGCCTCCAAAATTAAGGATAATCCTCCTTTCACCTTGTGTCATTACCTGTCATTAAAGAGAATGGTAAAGTCACATGACATCTATCAGAATGCAATCATTATTTTGGCAGTGATAAATGCCTATACAGTAGGTGCGATAGAGGAATTGAGAGTTGAAAGTGTGGAGGGTAAGTATATATAAATGTTTTGATCTGGGGTCTTAAATAAGTTAGGAGTATTTTATATAATCCTATATATAGGTTATGGTGCACAGCAACAATACTAATACCAATGCAGGGGGGTGCAAAACAAGTTGTCCATTAGATAATGGCATAAAGAGGAGAAAAAGAAGACCACTATATCCAAATGCACACCACAATTAGAAAATGATCAAACAGGAAACTTTATTGATACTAAATGTTAAAAACAATTAAAAACAATGAAAGCCCCGCATGAGCCCTGCAA
>VIAB01004067.1:119824-130637 GCA_009801035.1 Oophaga pumilio | reverse complement strand
CCCCCGCGGGGGTCGCGACCCACAGGTTGAGAACCGCTGGTATACAAGGAGCTCAAAGATTTCTCCAGAGAAACTAGCACACTTCTCAAGCTAACTCTACCTTTTTGATTAGTATAGTTCATAAAAGTCACCAATTCTCGGCTGACATAATAACTGCAGGGCTCCAAACCTCCTCTGGCATTAACATCAGCACAAAAACTATATTCCTCCCGAGAGCTTCAAGGCATGGGATTTCATATCTGTATGTAAGCCCTACATCACCAAGCACAATATCAAGCAATGGATAGAATGGTGTGAAGCACACTGACACTGGGTTCTGGAGCTGTGGAAACGTGTTCTGTGGAGTAACAATTTACATTTCTCTATCACTCTGATCGATGAGTCTGGATTTGGTGAATACCAAGAGAATGTTACTTGCCAGACTGCATTGTGCCAACTGTAAAGTTTGGTGGAGGTGTGATAATTGTCACGAGTGTGTTAGAGCAGGGTTCCCCAACTCCAGTCCCACCAAGGCCCACCAACAGGTCATATTTTAAGGATTTCCTTTGTATTGCATAGGTGATATAATTATTGCCTGTGCAGGTGATGCAATTAACACCTGGGCAATTCTAAGGAAATCCTGAAAACATGACCTTGTTGGTGGGCCTTGAGGACTGGAGTTGGGGAACCCTGTGTTAGAGTCTGCAGACAGTCATCTGGTTGCAGAAGATCGCAGCAGTTGGCCTTGCAGACTAGTGGCCACCTCCCCCGGCCTTAATGGTGTCACCTGGATCTAGGTGTTTATAACTCCCAACTTCCTATTGAGCATTGTGGGTGATATTTCCTATTTGCACTTATCTGTTGAAGCTTGGAGCTGTAGCAGTCTGCTAACATCCTCTTTGAGTTTGGAGGGCGTAGGCATTTCTCTCTGAGTCTACTCAAGCTAAGTGTCCCCCTGGTTTCCTTTATCTGTACTGTCTTTAGTGTTAGTGGGATTGACTAGCGCATCCTGTCCTTCCCGGTGCTGGGCTTAGCACCTGGTCACACAGGCAATAGGTGCGGAATCTATATAGGGACGGTAAGACAGACAGGGTGACGTCAGATCAGTCTAGGGGTCTCCACTCCCCCCTTCCCTAGTGTTTGTTTCCCCTTCCCTAATCCCTTTGTGTTGCACTTAGTCTGTCCTACACTGTGCGTGACAGTAATGCTATGGGGCTGCTTTTCATTGGTTGACGAGAAGGTAAATCTTAATGCTTCATCCTGTCAAGACATTTTGGACAACTGTGTGATTCCAATTTTGTGGGAACAGTTGGATGAGAAGACAAGAATTCTCACAGGCACCCATCAAAACCTTGTAGAAGACGTTCCCAGAATAGTTGGGTGCCTTTTTAGCTAAAAAGGGGTCATAGAAGAGAAAATAGGGGAGCTATTAATGGCTATGGATTTAGAATGGAATGTCGGGAAAGCTCCTGTAGCTGTAATGAGTCTGTGTCCTTATAATTTTGTCCAGGTACTGTATGTTACTAAATTCTCATCACATTCAGTGTCACCCAATCCATTACGCCCATTAAAATGTCTAGTCTTCCCACTCTTTCAGCTTTGCTTTTCTAGACTGTTTTTGAAGAATGACATTTAGGTACAAATGAAACTTAGCATGTTCCAATGTAATGGGGCTCAGATCAATTTATAGAATGAAACAGAAACTGTGGGGCAAATAAAATCTATTTAGCTTTCCAGTTTTGCGCATTATTATGCCTCTTTTGAACAGAAATTACTATTTTTTTTATCATATTTTTAATTATTTTTGCTCTTACCAGCTGCTGCAAAGACTACTAGACGACCGTAAACCTACCATTGATGTCATTAAGCGGGAGGGGGAAAAGATTTCTGGCACCGCTGACCATGCCGATAAGGATAAAATGTTGAAGCAACTTAGTGCCTTAGAACGGAGATGGGACGAGCTGCTGAAGAAAGCTGAAATACGGTAGGAAAAGTAATTTTTTAATTATTTCACTTAAAACACGTTAGGTTGCAGGTTGGAATCAATGGACTTATGTCTACCTTCAATCTTAAAATCTATAAAAATAAAACTTTAAAGAAGGGTTTTGGGTTAGAAAGAGGTTAGACATTTTTCCAGACTTCCCGTTTATAATTAAATGGCAACACTGTGATTCCCAAAATCCTGTATACATATACAGGGTGGGCCATGTATATGGATACACCTAAATAAAATGGAAATGGTTGGTGATATCAACTTCCTGTTTGTGGCACATTAGTATATGGGAGGGTGAAAACTTTTCAAGATGGGTGGTGACCATGGCGGCCATTTTGAAGTAAGTCGGCTATTTTGGATCCAACTTTATTTTTTCCATTGGGAAGAGGGTCATTTGACACACAAAACAATAATGTGCTTGGATTTAATGTAACTTTATTCTTTCATGAGTTATTTACAAGATTCTCTTTGTTTACAGCCATTGACATATCGCAGAGGTTAACACGTGAGGAGCGGATAGAAATTGTGTTGATGTCTGGTGAGCGAAGTACCCGGGTCATTGCAGCAGATTTCAAATCAAGACACCCTATGCATTTAGGTGTGTTCATATAAATTGCCCACCCAAAGAAGTTTGACTCATCACTAAACATGTTCTGTGTAAACTGAGGGTCCTGTTCCAATTTTTGTTTTGCCCATTCTGCAAATTCAGGGTGTCGATCTGGCATCAGTCAAACATCCCTTTGGCATATATTAGCTACTCACAAATGGCACCCTTACAAAATCCAGCTGCTGCAGCATCTCAACGAGGATGACCCAGATTGGCGCACTGAATTTGCAGAATGGGCAAAGCAAAAATTGGAACAGGACCCTCAGTTTACACAGAAAATTGTGTTCAGTGTGTTCACCCTTTTTTGGGTGGGCCTTTTATATAGACACACCTAAATGAAATGGGAATGGTGACTGTTTTCTTGCGTAGGGTGTCTAGCATTGAAATCTGCTGCAGTGACCCGGGTACTGCGTTCACCAGATATCAACACAATTTCTATCCGCTCCTCACGTGTTAACCTCTGCGACATGTCAATGGCTGTTAACAAAGAAAAACTTGTAAATAACTCATGAAAGAATAAAGTTATATTAAAACCAAGCACACCATTGTTTTTCTTGTGAAATTCTCAATAAGTTTGATGTCACATGACCATCTTCCCATTGAAAAAAATAAACTTGGATCCAAAATGTCTGACTTCAAAATGGCCGCCATGATCACCACCCATCTTGAAAAGTTTTCCTCCTCCCATATACTAATGTGCCACAAACAGGAAGTTGATATCACCAACCATTCCCATTTTATTTAGGTGTATGCATATATATGGCCCACCCTGTAGTATAATGTCATGTGGCACCATCTACAGGAACTTGCACTCATATATATATGCATTGTTCTTGGATTTGTATGGGATAATATTATTTCCCTGACAAATGTCGTGTTGGCAGGAAAGTACAGGTTTGAGATGAATAGCCTTAATAGCTTGTGCCTGACACTTGTTCTCAGGGCTTATTTCCAGCTTTTATGATCTTGTACTCTCATTTGTGCATATTATTGCTTCCTCCTTGTATTGTTACTTTAATGTAGATAGAAAAGCACAAAACATAAGCATTAAGAGGTTTTCTTTTTTAAAAACAGACCTTTAGGATTAGGCCGTAGATTAAACCCATCTGCTGTCTGCTTCCTCCATGCTTATCCTTAGCTGTGGTTATTAATACTGCCGTGTTACTGTTTTACTTTATATGTGGATGGGTGGATAGCTTTAGTGAACAAAGATATCCCGTTAATCATCTTAACAGTGAAGGTTCCCAGGAGCCTTGGAACGATATCCATCCATAGATAGCACAGAGGAAAATAAACGTCTTATCCACACTAAATCAACTTACAGGTTTACTATTTATAAATGGAATCTATAAATGGAACTTGCAAAAAATATACGAATTTATTAGAATAATGCTTTTACCGTCTTGATTACATTATTTATCTTAACATTTTCTCTTTAAAAAAACACTTGCAAATAAATCCTTAAAATGTCTTCGTGTATAATAATATTGTTAACCCCTACACGACATGTACAGTGAAAGTCAGAAGGGGGTGTATGGAATCGGCTCCATACCCGGTAGGTCATAGCTGTGTGTTGGGGTATGTGCCCACGATCAGGAATTGCTGTGGTTTTGACACTGCGTATTTATGCAGTGTCAAAAACGCATTAGCCAGATGTGACAGCATAGTAGATGGGATTTCTAGAAATCCCACATCTACTATGTGTGTATGTGCGCCTGCGGCTCACCCGCGGAAACTGACATGCGTCAAGCCGCAGCATGTCAATTTCTCTTGCGGAGACCCTAGTCTCCTCAACGGAAATTTTAACTGTAGAATGTATTTGGATGCGGTAAATCCTCATGGTTCAGTGAAAACCTTCGGATTTACCTGAATAATTAGAAAGCAGCATTTTGGACGCAGCAAAAATACACTGCTACTTTCCGATCGTGGGGACATAGCCTTACAGCCAGGTCCTGCCTCTAACAATCATGGAGTGCGTGGAGCTGTATATAGCACAAGTCAGAAGATCACAGCTTCTTGTCCCTTAAGGGGACTATTAGGAACAAGGAAAAGTTTAAAAAAAAAAAAAAATTTAAAGAAATCTGAAAAAAATGAAAAATAATAAAAGTTCAAATCACTCCCTTTTCCTCCATTAGAAGTAATGAGGCATCTCCTCATTCAGAAAAATCCAATCTTTGAAGTTGTAAAAATAATTAACCCAATGAATAAACACCATAAACGGAAAAAATCAAGAACGCCAAAATTTACTTTTCTTGGTCCCTGAAATTCCACAAGAAATGAGCTAGCAAGCGATCAAAGCATCACATCTATCCCAAAATGTTATGAAAAACTTCAACTTGCCCTGCAAAAAATGTATCCTCACCTAGCTCCATTGACTGAAAAATAAAAACGTTACAGCTTTTAGAAAATGACGACAAGCCCCCCTCAAATAATTTTTTGCAAACTTCAAATTTTTCACCACTGAAATTATTTAAAGAATGTGGGATTTTTGGTATCACCGTAATTGTACTGATGAGCAAAACTATATTGCAAGGTCATTTTGCACAACAAAATGTACACCGTAAAAACAATTACCTAAACTCAATGTCAGAATTGCGTCTTTTTCACAATTTCTCCCCACTTGGAATGTTGTCATTGAAAAATATAACTCGTCCCATAATAAACAAGCCCTCATATGTCTATGTGGACAGCAAAATAAAAAAAGTCACTGCTCTGGGAAGAAGGGGAGGAAAAGACAAAAACAGAAATTGAAGGATCTAAAGAGGACCTTTCAACAAGTTTCTCATTTTGATCCTGACACACAATGTAATAGGTGCAACAGAGCAGAATAAAACATTTTTTTTATTTCTCCTCTCCGTTGAGTAGATAAATATTTGTCACCTAAACAGTTATTTTTCTTTAACTCCAAGTGGGTATTATAAGACAGATTTCACTGGGTTCATATACTCCTTCCCCCTGTATGACGGTGACCAAGCAGCAACACATTGGAGAAAAAAAAAACACATCCCCATTAATAGGACTTTCAAACTGCATACTGCGGACTCCTCACTGCAGTGTTATGACATGTGCAGGAGCACACCTGAGTGTTATTAACTGACAGCTTTCAGCTCTCATCTCTGGCAGTCAATGTGGGTTGCAGTACTGCAGAGTTGAGTCTCATTACAAACACTACTTGTAGCTCTCCATGCAAATTCAAATTTCCTTAATTGGCAGGACCAAATACACATTAGCATTGCCAAAGCAAGTGTAGTGGCTTTTTGTAGCCAGCCAAGAGTTTTTCAATTCTTGATTGAGGGATTTTCATTCATTCTTCCTTGGAAAATTCTTTCAGTTCTGTGAGATTCCTGGGTTGTCTTGTATGCTCTGCTATTTTGATGTCTAGCCACAGATTTTCAATGATGTTCAGATCGGGGGACTGTGTGGGCCATTGAAAAACCTTCATCTTGCACCTTTTGAGGTAGTGTATTGTGGATTTTGACATGTGTTTAGGATCATTATCCATATATACAGTAGAAGCCATCCTCTTTTCAACTTCAGCTGTTTTACAGATGGTGTTATGTTTGCATCAAGAATTTGTTGACATTTCATTAAATCCATTCTTCCCTGTACCTGAGATATATTCCCCGTGCCATTAGATGCAACACAACCCCAGAGCATGATTGATCCACCCACATGCTTAATTTTTTGGCGAGATGTTCTTTTCCTCAAATTCTGTGCCCTATTTTCTCCACACTTACCTTTGATCTTTGTGGCCAAAGAGTTCTATTTTAACCTCGTCAGTCCACAGGACTTGTTTCCAAAACGCATCAGGCTTGTTTACATGTTCTTTTGCATGCTTCAGATACTGAATTTTATGGTGAGGATGCAGGAGAGATTTTCTTCTGATGACTATTCCATGAAGGCCCTATTTGTGCAGGTTTCTCTGAACAGTAGAACAATGTACCACAACTGCAAAGTCTGCTAAATCTTTCTGAAGATCTTTTTGCAGTCAAGTTGGGGTTCTGATTAGCCTCTCTAGCAATCCTTATTTTTGCCTCAACTGTTAACTGCCATTTCTTAATTACATTTTGAACTGAGGAAAGGGCAACTTGAAAACGCTTTGCTATCTTCTTATAGCTTTCTCCTGCTTTGTGGGCCTTCACTATTTTCATTTTCTGAGTGCTAGGTAGCTGCTTAGAAGAACCCATGGATGCTGTTTTTTGGCACAAGATTAGAGGAGTCTGGGTATTTATAAAGCTTGGAAATTTGCATCACCTGGCCTTTCCTAACAATGATCATGAACAAGCCATAATTCTAACAGGCTAATTAAGGTTTGAAACCTTGGTCAAAGTTATCTGAGTACACCAATCTCCAAGGGTGACTAAACCTTTGCATCAGCCTATTTTCCTTTTTGTAATTTTTAACATGTAAAAAATTCCACTATATATATTTTTTGCCTACAATACAAAGGAAATGTATCATCTTTAACTTTAGCCCTTTTAGAGATCATTTCATTTTCAACTTGCTTAACTTCTCACAATAACAGTAATTTTGACCAAGAGTGCAAAAACTTTTACATGCTACTGTAGGTCTGCTGTGCTCCAGCATATGTCATCACACTGCAGTGAGGAGAGCAGACTGTCAACGTTATTATGGGGGCGTATTCTTCTTTCTCCAGTGTGCTACTTCCTGCCTATGATTGGTCAGCCTTATGCAGGGGAAGAAGTAAATGCCATCAGTGAAATCTCTCTGGTAATGCCCAATTGGAATAATTGTTTAAGTGCAAAATACTTTAATTCCAAATATCTCTATAATGGAGAGCCGAAAAATGATTTATTGTTCTCTGCAGCACCTATTACATTCTATGACCGGTTCTATGTGGAAAATTTGGTGAAGGGTTCTCTTTAGAACCATGACCATTATTACAACTCTCTTGGATTCTGGTCTCCAACCTTTCCAGATTAACTCATGAGGAAATCTGTGGTAACACAGCAGCACATCATTACGTCATTTATTACTGCTGCAGAAAACTAAATGAGTGACAATTCCGGAAAATCTGTACAATAGATGTTTCCCCAGTGCAGTGTGTTATTAAAGGAGGTGCTGACTCATAACCATGCCAAGTGTTTATAACTTACAGTGGATTTGAGCTTTCACCTCCTTCCACAGGATAATGATAGCTGAGGTACAAGTGTATTTATTTGAAAATCATATTTTAATCAATTGATAGCTGAAAACAGCCGTATGTACATTGATAACTTTGCCCAGGCCTTTGAGGTCAGAGTCCAGCCCAAACCTAAGGCTAAGGTGATTGCAAGTTTCAGATAAGTCACAAGTCTATAATCATTTCTCAAGTTGTCCTGTTGCTTGACTATTTTAATTACAATTAAGCTGTATAGAGAACTGCTAAATAATAAAGCATATGTGACTTACTTTAACCCATCCTCCCCCATAAAATTACATGCAACCTGCAACATGTGACTAAAAGTCCAATAGATTTTGTGTTTTGATAATCAGGATACATTGTGGATCTTTCACAATTTTTTACATACTAAACTAGCTACATCTGAATCAAGTAGCTGAAGATCTGAATTAAGCATAGTTTTTATTTTTTTAGTTCTCAGCTCCATTGCCAAGATACTAGTTTTTATATAGTTCATACATTATGCTAATTTTCCCTTCAACTGAAGGCGCTTTAATTAAGATTCTTCTCTGGGATCGTTTATAATTTTATCTATTGTATGTCGTTGCCCATTCATAAACAGGAGGCTTTGTGGAGGAAAAATAATGCGCCCCCAAAAAAGCTTTGAATCAGCTTTTTCAGTCTAATGTGATAAGACAGATCTAAACAGAAAACACTGAGATCTCATCTACTGCATCTATTGTGTTTACAGCGAGAGAAGAGGCAAGCTATGCACCGCTCTTCTGGAATAGCTCCAGAGCGGCACATATGACACACTTTTCACATGCCAACTCTCTAGTCTCACTGCACTGTCATGACATTGTTATGAATGACATGACAGTTCTGTCAAAAGAGAGCTGTAGCTTGCGATGCGAGAAGCGTGTCACATACATCGCTCCGGTACTAGGGCATTATTTCTGGTGCTTTGGACAGATGCAGAGTTATGTATGTAATGATACACTGCGCAGCTCTCCTTTTTAATGCGCTTCTAATCACAGTAGATGCCATCATTGAGATCTCAGTGTTTTCTGCTTAGACACATCACTCTTACCATATTATGTTAAAGCTGGTTCTAAACTTCTCTGCAGCGTTTTCTATTTTTTTTCCCCTTATATAACGGCTCCTTAGTATGATTGGGCAACGTCATACAAGGGAAAAAGTAAATTCCCCCAGAGAAGAATCTCCAATGCATACAGGAGAAAAAGTAAACTTCCCCAGAGAAGAATCTCCAGTGCATACAGGAGAAAAAGTAAACTCCCCCAGAGAAGAATCTCCAATGCTCTCTTGGTTAACTGGTAAGTTAACATATGAACTTTAATACAGGAAAGATGTATATCTTTGTACCGTGTTAGCCAGTAGATAGAAAATATTTAGAATTGAGAGTCCTCAGTGGTTGATACTTTTAATGGCTAACTGAAAAGATGGTAACAAATTGCAAGCTTCCGAGACTACTCCGGTCTCTTCATCAGGCAAAGACTAATACAAAATCTGAAGAGTCACATATTTATGCACAAAGCAGCACAGAAATAATGCAATAGTTAAGACAAGTGACATGAAGCAGAATTGTCATTATGGGAGAGGGATGAACATAAATATTGGAACAGTTCATAGATAAGGAGTGTGAAAGTTTTATTGTCCTCTGATTGGGGTCTGGTAATGTGTTGTGATGCCCCCAGAAGGTCTGAGGAGCAAATTCCTTAATTGACATAAAAAGACATAAATCCATGTGACACATTCATTCCTGCACTGGGTGTGTCAAAGGTTATCATGAGTTTATACTCCCAGACCCTTCTGTCTCTCTGAGACTTAAAGTTACCTTTTAAAACAAGTAATTTAATGTCCATCATGCTATGACCGGGGATACAAAAATGTTTGGCCACAGGTAGATCCATTCTCTTTTCTCTTATTGTGTGGTGATGAGAATTCATCCTTGTTCTAAGCTTTTGCCCGGTTCCCCCCACATACAGACCCCCAGTTGGACATTTAGTACAAATAATTAGGTACACCACATTAGATGTGATGCAGCTGAAAGTACCTGGGATCTTGTAGTCCTGATGGGAGTTGGGGATCTTTATCTTGTCTGTGGTCATTATAAATGGACAGGTTTTACAGTTTCTCTAGTTGCAAGGAAAGGTTCCTGTAGCTGTTGGGGAGGACAGGGAGCTTCTAACAATGATGCTTCTTAAATTTGGGGCTGCCTAAAACTGTAGTGGGGGGTCTAGAAATATGGATTGTATCGGGCATCTTTTTGTAGTAAAGGTTGTAGTTTCCATGCAGCTCCCCTTAGCACCTCCAGATTTGGATTGTAGATGACTACTAGAGGCACCCGGTTATTTTCATCTTTAGTTTTGTAATGTAGCAGGTGATTCCTTGACATTCTGGTGGCTCTTGTAATTTGGTTTTCAATCGTTCTTGCATAGTAGCCCTGATTTAAAAAGGTCCTTCTGAGGCGACCAAAGTGTTTGTCTCTATCCATGGGGTTGGAACATATACGACTGTATCTGATGGCTTGGCTGTAGACAATAGAGGTTTTTATGTGTTTTGGATGGAAACTGTCCCATTTAAGGTATGTTGGACGGTCTATTGGCTTCTGATACAGGGATGTCTTTATTTCATTGTTCTTTAGCTTAAGGAATTTGCTCCTCAGACCTTCTGGGGGCATCACAACACAATACCAGACCCCAATCAGAGGGCAATAAAACTTTCACACTCCTTATCTATGAACTGTTCCAATATTTATGTTCATCCCTCTCCCATAATGACAATTCTACTTCATGTCACTTGTCTTATCTATTGCATTGTTTCTGTCCTGTGCTGTGTATAAATATGTGATTCTTCATATTTTGTATTAGTCTTTGCCTGATGAAGAGACCTGAGTAGTCTCGAAAGCTTGCAATTTGTTACCATCTTTTCAGTTAGCCATTAAAAGGTATCAACCACTGAGGACTGTCAATTCTAAATATTTTTTAAATGAACATGCCACATTATTATCTCTTCCACGGAGAGCATAAATAAAAATAGAAAAACTAAGTTTCAGCTGCAGATGAAGGAAGGGAGACACACCATAACTAGT
>VIAB01004067.1:68023-80131 GCA_009801035.1 Oophaga pumilio | reverse complement strand
CTTCCCCTACAATTTAAAATCAATAAATATATTTGAAAAACAAGTTCTAGTTACCAGCTGCTCTGCAGGGAATCGTAGTCAGACTTCATGTTCTAAACAGTGAGTTGACGTTCGCAGTTTACGGAGGATTTGGACTCTATCGGTATCGTTTTTGTTGATTTCCCTCTATTGTACTTAGTTGGACAACATTAATGTAGTTATAGATCCCTATTAGTAAAATGGCAGGAGTGTTCAGTCTGTGTACCTGGTGCAAATGTATGACAATAACGTCCTCAATGAACTATACTATTGTGCTACCAAACTCTGACACTGTGATCATTGCAGGGTACCTTCATAATAAAGATTTCAGGGGAGAGTCTTGGCACTTGGCACGCCATCTGGCTGCAGTGAATGAGTAAAACATAGATATATTCTATGTATTAAAAATGTTCCTTTCTAGTCCTATTTTTATTTTATTTGTTCCTATTTTATTAATATATTATATAATAGGAAAAGCTATACCTCAGCCTTGCTGCCAGTTAATAACTGCTGACAATTGGTGAACTGTGTATTTAGTGGAGAATATTGATCTTTTTTCTGATCAGTTTGCACTGTTACATTATTATTTGATAAACCAGTGGGCTTATAGAGATGATGTGTTCAGTTTATAATTATGTAAACTTTGCTTTTTTTTATGCCCACTCTGCTTAATCTCACGTAATAAATGTAGTGACCTATACTCATAGTTATCCTGTGTGCTCCATTAGACATCTTCTCAGAGAGCTCTTGTTTAGATTTCTTTGCCAGCTGGATACATTACCGGTGCATAAACCAGACATGTTGGGAGTTTGGTTCTAAAACATTATTAACCAGTTTGTATTCTGTCTTAGCAACTCCGGGAACTGATTGCTGAACACAAGCCTCATATAGATAAGATGAACAAAACCGGGCCCCAGCTGCTGGAACTCAGCCCTGAAGAAGGGTTCTTCATCCAGGAGAAATATGTAACAGCCGATACTCTATATAGCGACATAAAGGAGGTTGTCAAGAAACGTGCAATCACTTTGGAGGAAGCTATTTCCCAGTCATCACAGGTACTAAATAGAGTTTTAATTCCCAACTTTCAGCACAGAAAACAGAGGACACAAACAGCGAACACAATGCATCATGCCAGTTATTCAGTTAGCAATAATATTTGAAAAGTAATATCTATGAAGGCCATTGTACTGAAACATCATATTTCATTTGTGCTGTAAATATGGACCTAATTCAAGGGTATGGCATTTACTGAGAGCACTCTTACTAAATCTTCACCTTGTTATTCCATGTTGGACATGATAATCTTTTGGGCCAGTTTCAGACATCCAATATTTATGTTCCAAGTACGGACCACGATGTCTCGACAGGGCGAGGGTCTCCTAACCTCGAACTCAGCAGCCTATGCTTATGAGACTGTTGAGTTCAGATCAAGAGACCTACGGCTGGTTCGGACATCGTGGTCTGTACTGTGAATGTTGGACTGTGAATCCGGCATTGTGAGATTAATATTTGACAGACTGAGAAGTATTAGCTCATTATATTTAAAGCCTTGAGCAATACGTAGGTGAGAAATCTGTAGTCGTAAAGGGGTTTTCTGCTTTCTCCATCGTCTCATTGGGGGACACAGGACTGTGGGTGTATGCTACTGCCTTCTGGAGGCTGACACTAAGTAGACAAAAAAAAGGTTAGCTCCTCCTCCGACGCATACACCTTGCCACTGGCCACCGATGAAGCCAGTTTATGCTTAGTATCTCATGGAGGCACACGTCTGGTTTATTTTCAGACTTATTTTTTTTTTCCTCTCTTCTATCAAGATTAAGATAGGGGCGACGGACCTTTTGAAGGGGTCAGATCTCCCCAAACCATCAACGGGCGAGCATGTGGAGTGTCGCCTCCACGTATCCTCTCCCGCAACGAGGGACACATGCCGGACCTGGCCCTGACCACCCCTAGGTAGTGAAACTCTGGGCTGTACAGCGGCAATGGATGGTTCGTGCGGCCTCCTCTGCATCACCAACGCTGGACTGTGGTGAAGGAAGGGGCGGACGGTCCCTCTTCTCTTTCCCTGGAAGGTTCGGAGCTAGGGTGCCTGCACCGTCCTGATCCCCTCTAACCTGATTATGGGGCAACGTGAGAATTCCTCGCAGGAAAGGGGAAGGTTCCAGGAAACAGGTGCCTCTTTTTCCATGTGAAGATGGCATTGTCAGTCCCCCATCAAGACGTCCTCGGAGGGTGAAGCAAACACCGTCCCCAGAAGAGGTTTTCGCAAGGCGCCGCCCGACGCGTCTCCAAGGATATCGGCCGGGCGGGATGCGCACGCACACAAGGTCCCGGCTTTTGCAGGCGCTAGGCCGCGGGCGGAAGTCCTGCCCCGGAAGCGTGTGTTCTTCCGGTGGGTCCGCCTCCGGCTGGGGCCTGGAAACGCTGGGTGAGAAGCGCTGTCTAGCCGTGTCGTTCCGCCCCCAGAAGACTCAGAACGCCCACACCAAGAGGATTCATTTTAGGGGCGTTCTTTATGTAAACAGGTGCCTCTTTTGAAAGGAAGGGCTGCAGCAGGTGACATCTCCTATCTTCTCACCTCAAGTCGCAGGGTCACAGGACTGGGGTAAGTGCTCCCTCCACATCAGTAGCTCTATTCCGTCCCCTGCTGCACTCTAGCTACTGGCGCCCGTGGATTTATTTTTTCCAGTAGTGTGGTTATCAGGCTACACCTCATAAGCTCATCATGTCCAAAGGGACGAAATCTCATACGGTTTTATACACGGCATGCGTGGCCTGTCGGGCGCCTTTTCCGCGTGCCCAGAGCAATAAGACCTGTGAAACCTGTGATTCTGAGCGTGCCCAAGAGCCCCCCCTGCCGACGGAACCCAGTCCGTCAGGACCCCCGGAGTGGGCCCTGTCTTTGTCTGAATCTATGGCGTCGCTCACTAGGGCAATTGAGTCCCTCCGAACCCCTGTTAGAGGTAGAGAGAGTGGGTCACCGGCATCAGAGGAGTTGTCAGTCCCTCAGGAATCCTCGACCTGCAGGGGCCGTGCTCTCACCAGGCAGATCCGGGGGGAGCGAACCTATACGGCGTCTCCTGAGCCATCAGGAGCTTCGGCTTCCGGCAACTCAGACTCTCACTCTCTCTCCCCTCCAGGAATGAGTTTTCAGGTCAAGGGTTCATCCCTTCAGGGCTCAGATGATAATTCAGAGGACTCCCTTGAACTGCAGGAACCTTCCTTTCAGGAAATTATGGATAGCCTTATCGAGGCAGTTAATCAGACCTTACAGGTCGATGATGAACCCTCTCTGACCACTGGTCATAAGGTGTGTTTTAAGCGGGTCGAGCTGTCTCACAGGATATTTGGGCCTCACCCGGTGTTCGAGGAACTAGTGCAGCGCCACCGTGAGAGGCCAGATAAGCGCTTTGCAGGGCAAAAGGCTCTCCACGCTAGGTATCCATTTTCTCCTGATCTGCTTAAAAAATGGGCAGAATCACCCGCAGTGCACCCTCCGGTGTCCCGGCTGGCATCAAAGAAATTACTTTCTCTCTCGGACGCATCCTCTATCAGAGATCCAACGGACCGCCTCATGGAAAACCTGGCACGTTCGGTTTTTGAGGTATCAGGATCAGCCCTTGCTCCCTCTTTTGCGGCAACCTGGGTTGCCAAAACCAAAAAATCTTCCCTGACACCGTCTCGAAGGATCACCTTCTTGGGCATGATCCTCGACACGGCTCAGGGGAAGACGATCCTCCCTCAGGAAAAGGCTTTCACCCTCCAGCAGGAGGTCTGAGTCCTTTGCCGGCCTGTCCCTCAGTCCATTCAGTTCTGCACGAGGGTGTTAGGAAGAATGGTGGCAACAATAGAGGCCCTGCCATTTGCTCAACTTCACATGCTTCCCTTACAGCTTGCTGTCTTGGCCTTTTGGGACAGGAATCCTCGGTCCCTGGATACTCGGGCCGTCTATCCGCTCAGGTGAGACAGGCATTGACATGGTGGAAGTCGAGTTCTTCCCTTCAGCAGGGGAAGATGTTTCCTCCCGTTCTGCACGAGGGTGTTAGGAAGAATGGTGGCAACAATAGAGGCCCTGCCATTTGCTCAACTTCACATGCTTCCCTTACAGCTTGCTCTCTTGGCCTTTTGGGACAGGAATCCTCGGTCCCTGGATACCCGGGCCGTCTATCCGCTCAGGTGAGACAGGCATTGACATGGTGGAAGTCGAGTTCTTCCCTTCAGCAGGGGAAGATGTTTCCTCCCGTTCACTGGCTAGTGATCACGACGGATGCCAGTCTTCTGGGATGGGGGGCTGTATTTCTCCACTACACAGCTCAGGGACGTTGGTCTCGGGAGGAGTCAGCCCTACCGATCAACTTACTGGATTTTCGAGCCATTTGGCTGGCCCTTCGGCATTTCCATCCTCACTTAGCAGGTCGCCCCGTCCGAGTACAATCGGACAACGCCACGGCGGTGGCATATATCAATCATCAGGGGGGTACCCGCAGCAAGGCAGCCATGCGCGAGGTGAGACAGGTTTTGAGTTGGGCCAAAAGGAATCACTCAATTCTTTCAGCAGTCCACATGCCAGGCGAAGAAAACTGGGCGGCAGACTTCCTCAGTCATCAAAGTCTGGTGTCAGGGGAATGGTCTCTAAATCCTGAGGTGTTCCAACAGATTTGTCAGCACTGGGGTACGCCGGACTTGGACCTGATGGCTTCCAGAGAGAATGCCAAGGTAGCCCGGTTCGTATCCCACTATCGAGATCCACAGGCATTAGCGGTAGATTTCTTGGTTCTGCCATGGAACCAGTTTCGCCTTTCGTACCTATTTCCTCCTCTTGCTCTACTCCCCAGAGTGATCAGAAAAATCAAGAGGGAGGGGGTTGCAGCGATTTTAATCGCCCCAGATTGGCCCCGCCGGTCCTGGTACACGGAACTGGTGCTGCTTCTGTCCGACGTTCCTTGGAGGCTCCCAGAACGCGCGTCTCTTCTCTCCCAGGGCTCGATTTGCCACCAGAACTCAGGGGCCCTATATTTGACGGCCTGGCTGTTGAATCTTGGGTCCTCTCTAGGGCAGGTTTTTCTCAGAAGGTCGCTGCCACTATGAACAGTGCTCGGAAGGCCTCCTCGGCTCGAGTGTATCACCATACTTGGAAGGTTTTCTTCAAGTGGTGTAGGGAGCACGGCTGTTCGCCGCTTCGTTTTTCTGTTCCCAATATTCTGGCATTTATTCAGGCCGGCCTAGACGCAGGTCTAGCTCCCAGTATTCTGAAGAGACAAGTATCGGCATTGACGGTCCTTTTCCAGCGAAAGATTGCCACTAATCTACAGGTGAAGACCTTTATTCAAGGTGTTCTCCATGTAGTGCCCCCCTACAAGGCTCCCTTAGAAACCTGGGATCTCAACCTGGTTCTAGGAGTCTTGCAGGAGTCTCCTTTTGAGCCGCTCCAGGAGGTGTCTTTGAGATATCTCTCCTGGAAGGTCGTTTTCTTGGTTGCAATAACTTCCATTAGACCAATCTCAGAGCTAGAGGCTCTGTCTTGTCGAGCCCCGTATCTGCTCTTTCACCAGGACAAGGTGGTGCTCAGACCAGCACCGCCCTTTTTACCGAAAGTCGTATCCTCTTTTCATATCAATGATGACATTGTGTTGCCATACTTTTTGCCCAGCTCCTACACACAGGGTGGAGAAGACGCTCCATACGTTGGATCTGGTGAGAGCACTAAGGAGGTATATCTCTCGGAGAGTGCCCTTTCGTCAGACGGACACTCTGTTCGTTCTCCCTGAGGGGCGCAGGAAGGGGCTCGCTGCTTCTAGAGCTACACTGGCCAGATGGATCCGGTCAACCATCCAGGAGGCCTACTGCATTAGGGGCTCAACGGTGCCGACAGGACTTAGGGCGCATTCCACCCGGGCGGTAGGGGCTTCCTGGTCTCTTTGACATGAGGTCTCGGCGGAGCAGGTTTGTAAAGCGGCAACCTGGAGCAGTTTGCATACTTTCTCGAAACATTACAATGTCCACGCTCAGGCTTCAACGGATGCAAGCCTGGGTAAGAGGATTCTTCAGGCGGCGGTAGCACACCGATAGACTATGCCTAAGTGCCTGTATTTGATGTCTAGGCTGTTTCCCTCCTAGGGATTGCTTTGGGACGTCCCACAGTCCTGTGTCCCCCAATGAGACGATGGAGAAATACGGATTTTTGTTACTCACCATAAAATCCTTTTCTCCGAGACGCTCATTGGGGGACACAGCACCCACCCTACTAGCCAGATGGCTTTTGTATTATTTTATTTTTATTTTTTCGGTGGGTTTAAATTTTTAGACAGGTTGTGTCTATGAGGTTAATTTGTGCCTTGTTCTCCTACTGCTTTTGCACCAAACTGGCTTCATTGGTGGCCAGTGGCAAGGTGTATGCGTTGGAGGAGGAGCTAATTTTTTTTTGTCTACTTAGTGTCGGCCTCCAGGAGGCAGTAGCATACACCCACAGTCCTGTGTCCCCCAATGAGTGTCTCAGAGAAAAGGATTTTACGGTGAGTAACACAAAAATCCGTATTTCAACAATCTTGATTAGTTAGAAGGATATCTTGATAATAAGCGGATCCCAAAGTGTCCTACTGCTTGATCACCCCCATGATCACCTATCTGAAAGTTGAGTGAGAGCCTGGCCATGGGTGTTTCATTCCCTACAGCATCGCCACATGAGATACTAAAGATTACACAGTTCCCCTTCAAAACAACGAGTTATCCATGTTATACAAGACACAACAGGTCCTCCAGAAATACAACGTGCAATTACTCCATGCTTTGCGCTTTGAGATATGGGACCTGAACTAAGCACTCTCTCTAGTAACTTGACATTTCCTTATGGAATATATAAAAAATATAGATTTTCTAAATTTAGCAACCCCTTTTAAGGAGGATAAACTGAAAATAAAACAATGAAACATTGTATTCTGAGATTGATAGTTAAACATATGAGATGCTCATCACAGTATTTGACACATAACAGCTGTAAAACTGAGTTTCAAAAGTTACAATAAAGCACACCTCTACACAACTTTATTTTACTACATACTTTTTGTAGTAGTGTTCATTGGTCTTATTGTTATTTACTGGTGTAGATAATTGGATTGCTATCAGTCCGCAGTCCTGTAATGTCTTCATTATGAAATTACTTTCTCACCTTTTCATTATGATTGCCTGGCTAATATTGCTCTACAATATATGAATTGAAGTTCTTCATGTATTTGAAAAGTTGCATGAGTTCTCTCAGTCTCTGGTTGAAATGAGAATTGTGTTCCACAATTATTATGTACAGTATCTGTGACTGATCACTTACCTCTCACTACATGACTACTGCTGTAGATGAAAAAAGATGCAAATTATAATTGTAGGAGAAATATAAAGAATTAATGAGGATTAATATTGGACCTGCCTTGTATTTGCATGGCCTTGCTATTTGTTTTCTAGTTCCATGACAAGATTGAGCCAACACTTGAAAACCTACAACGAATAGCTGAGCGCCTGAGGCAGCCACCTTCAATCTCCGCAGAGTGTGAGAAGATCAGAGAACAGATAAGCGAAAATAAAAACGTTTCTGTCGAGCTTGAAAAGCTTCAGCTTGTCTATGAAACACTCAAGATGCGAGGAGAGGAAATGATTGCTCGCTCAGAAGGTGCTGATAAGGACATCTCAGCCAAAGGTAATCCATTGTAGAAGACAGGAACCATTCTTATCACTCCACGAATGGGAAACAGGACAGTCTTCTGCATTCTTATCATGAGAAAAGTTATATTTCATGACTCTCTTTGAAATATCTTTATGAAATGTTATTTGGCAAGATAGAGCTGGTGCTATGATTTTGGATGTTAGAATTTACGAGTCATTACAGCCTAATTCAACTTTTATTTTCATCCACAGTAATATATAAACTATGAACAAGTCTGATTTAATTGCAAATGAATCTGATCGTAGACGAAGCCGCTTATAAATTGTGTTTTCTTCTCCAGCTGTTCAAGATAAGCTTGACCAAATGGTCTTCATCTGGGAGGACATCCAGGCCTTGACAGAAGAAAGGGAGGCTCAGTTGTTGGATGTGATGGAGCTGGCAGAGAAATTTTGGTGTGATCACATTGCATTATTAGCCACTATAAAAGACACCCAAGAATTTATCCGTGAACTTGATGAACCTGGAGTTGATCCCTCTGTTGTGAAACAACAACAGGAGGCAGCAGAGGTGAAGAGACTGAGAAAACCTTATAAATGACTGTTCGCAATAGGGGGAGTGCAAGAGTAATTCAAAACAGTGAGGAGACTGAGTAAACCTTATAAATGAGTGGTCACAATAAGAGAAGTGCAGGCCTAATTCATAGTAATGAAGTGACTGAGAAAACCTTATAAACGAGTGGTCACAATAAGGGTAGTGCAGGCGTAATTCAGAGCAGTGAGGTGACTGAGAAAACCTTATAAATGAGTGGTCACAATAAGGGGAGTGCAGGAGTAATTCATAGTAATGAGGAACTGAGAAAACCTTTTACATGAATGGTCACAATAAGGGGAGTGCAGGAGAAATTCAGAGCAGTGAGGTGACTGAGAAAACCTTATAAACGAGTGGTCACAATAAGGGGAGTGCAGGCATTATTCATAGTAGTGAGGTGACTGAGAAAACCTTATACATGAGTGGTCACAATAAGGGGGGTGCAGGCATTATTCATAGTAGTGAGGTGACTAAGAAAACCTTATAAACGAGTGGTCACAATAGGAGAAGTGCAGGTGTAATTTAGAACAGTGAGATGATTGAGAAAACCTTATAAACGAGTGGTCACAATGGGGGAGTGCAAGCGTAATTCAAAGCAGTGAGGTGACTGAGAAAACCTTATAAACGAGTGTTCACAATAAGAGAAGTGCAGGCGTAATTCATAGTAGTGAGGTGACTGAGAAAACCTTATAAATGAGTGGTCACAATAAGGATAGTGCAGGCATAATTCACAGTGGTGAGGTGACTGAGAAAACCTTATAAATGAGTGGACACAATAAGGGGAGTGCAGGCGTAATTCATAGTAATGAGGAACTGAGAAAACCTTATACATGAATGGTCACAATAATAGGAGTGCAGGCGTAATTCAGAGCAGTGAGGTGACTGAGAAAACCTTATAAACGAGTGGTCACAATAAGGGGAGTGCAGGCGTAATTCAGAGCAGTGAGGTAACTGAGAAAAGCCCTTCAACTATTAGTAACACTCAGTCACAATCGGAGGAGTACGGACGTAAGTCATAGAGTTGAGAAGACTGCGAATACCTTATAAATAAATGGCTATACACAGTCACAGTCAGAGCAGTGCTGTTGTAAGTCATAGTGGTGATGTGACTGAGAAAACCTCAGAGAAGAACTGTGATACACAGTCACAATAAGAGTGCAGTTGTAATTTATAGCAGTGAGGTGACTGAGAAAACCTTATAAACTAATGGCTATACACAATGTTAAGAGTGTGGTATTGATTTATAGTGGTAAGGTGTCTGAGAAAACCTTTGAAAAGAACAGTGATATAGTCAGAATAAGAGGAGTGCAGTCGTAATTCATAAGAATCTATTGAAACTACATGAACCCTCAGCTGAGACTAGTGCTCATGTATATTTTCAGCGTTAGGGTGAGCTAGACGATTTTTCACATGTGAAGTTATGATTGCATTTTTTATATACTGTTATGAAATTATTTTTTAGGCCATTAAAGAAGAGATTGATGGGCTGCAAGAAGAGCTGGATGTGGTCACAGCCCTAGGGTCAGATCTGATAACTGCATGCGGTGAACCCGATAAACCTGTTGTGAATAAAAATATAGATGAAGTAAGCACTTGATTCATATTTGGAGAATGACTGATGCAGAACATATGGATTGATAAGGTTATACTGTAGCCTGCCCTGCAGGAAAAAAGGTTCATGTAGCAACAGATTGTGTCCCATCATCATGTCTTTGGGTCTCATATGCCACAGTAACGTGTCTGCTTGTAGTGTAAGTATAATAAATGCATTAAATATATGTTTATATATGTATTCTGCTATATCGTTATTTCCAGCTAAACTCTGCATGGGAGATGTTGAATAAAACTTGGAAAGATCGAGTACACAAACTGGATGACGCTATGCAGGCGGCTGTACAGTATCAGGATGGACTGCAGGTACTGGATAGTACATACATTTTAGACTTGTAGAACATGCACAGTATCTATTATTATTATTTCCGTTACAATTAAGATTTTATTTTGGGATAGAGTAGAAAGAGAAGGAAGAATGTTACATGATGAAGTGAATGCACCCTAGTTTAAAAAGTAGTTCTGAATTATTTATTGCTCAAGTGTTTTAGCAAAATCTTACCAAATGGTAACAGAAAATAAAAGTTCCATAAAAAGTTAATTCATATCTGAAATATCTTGCTATTGATAAGCCTTGATTTATTGCCTGATTAAACACAAATCTGAAGGCAGATTGTTACTGGTTACTTCTGTGAAGTTGACGTCATTTCAGCAGACACATCTCTTAGATCTTTCATACACCTTAGATGGCGGTCGACTGAACGATGGTTTGACTGATCAAAGCTATTGCTGCAGTCTCTTCCATATGCAGGAACGCTTGCTCTTCCGAGCTGAGCACTCCTGTGTGCTTTATGAAAATCGCCTCCAGACATCTCTGGTGGTTTTTATCAGGAAGAACATACAGATCAGCAGTCTAAAATCAGACATGCGCTATCCTTTAAAATGGTTGTTCCACAAACAGAAGTACACTTTAATCAATAGATCTTCAAATAAAAATAAGTTTCACAATTGGGCGTGTTAAAAAAAAAATGTGGTACCGAGATAATTTTATAAACATGCCCATGTGTAATGGATGTGTCCGACCATGCAAGAACATTATTATTATTATTATAGATTTTTATAGCGCCATTTATTCCATGGCGCTTTACATGTGAAGAGGGGCAAATATAGACAAGTACAGTAAACATGAGCAATACAAGGCACACACAAGTACAGAAGGAGAGAGGACCCTGCCTGTGAGGGCTCACAATCTACAGGGGTGGGTGAGGATACACTAGGAGAGGGAAGAGCTGATCGTGCGGTGGTTCAGTAGACTGATGATCACTGCAGGTTGTAGGCTTGTCGGAAGAGGTGGGTCTTCAGGTTCTTTTTGAAGGTTTCCATGGTAGGCGCGAGTCTGATGTGTTGGGGTAGAGAGTTCCAGAGTATGGGAGAGGCACGGGAGAAGCTTTGTAGAACATGGTCTAATCATACCGCAGCTCCTGGGCAGGGGAAGGAAGCAAAAGAAAGTATACAGACAGTCACAGAGCTGGTTGCTGTAAGGAAAACATTTCCTGCCTGTCTGAAAACTTATTTGACCTCACAGAAAGAATCAGCTGTGATCCCCTGCTGGTCAGACACACCTATTACACAGGGGCACATTTATAAGATTATCTAGGGATGAGAGTATTTTTTTTTTCAGCACATCCAGTTGTGAAACTTATTTTTATTCAAAGATCTGTTGATTAAAGTGTACGTTAGTTAGTGGAACATCCCCTTTAACTTCCCTGACAATGAAATGCCCAGGGCTCCCATGCATATTAGATGGCTGTCGCAGTCTTTCCCAAACACAAGCTCTGCCAAGTGCTCCTCAGCAGATCTCTGTGAGAGTTACGCAGCCAGACAACTCTAATGGCAGCTGATCTCAGGAAAAAAAAGGATTAGCAGTCACAAAATCAGACATGCTGGAAGTCTTCATTATCAGCAGGTTTCACCGAGGTTAGTCTAATGTGTATGGGGGCTTTACAGCTGACATGAGTGCTGTATGTTGTACATTCTGTCAGAATACTGTACAAATCCTTGTAAAAATTTCTCAGGATTCAGATTGGAGAGCAGAGAAAGTTCTGTTCTGAACAAGCAGGAGAGGCTGTGAGTGATGACTTGTTAGTCAGGATCAGATGTAGAGTAGTGCATATGTAAATGGAGCCATAAATGTGAACATGTATTGCGTTAAAATGTGAACCGACATTTTAAGAACAAAGAGCTGGTCTGCTCTCTGGTGTAATTATTGTTATCCGACATAAAAGCGACAAGTATATACT
>VIAB01004067.1:48632-59335 GCA_009801035.1 Oophaga pumilio | reverse complement strand
TTTAGCACTATATGCTAATTTTTTGAGAAGGACCTGTAATGTTTCAGAAGCACTGATGAAGAACATATGAATCTTGTAATAATCCCCTTTCTGGATCAGACCAATGGCGCACAACATATCAGTGCAATAAATAATAATGCTACTGCATCACAAATGAAACAAAAATAATCCTCCCTGTACCAGTTCAATAGACATTACTATTTTTTGTCCTCAAAGTTATAAAGAGCAGCGCATGAACCTTTGCAACAAAATTAAAACTGAGCTGCCAGCATCAAACCTTAGTACCTCTCCACAGGATAGCTGAAAAATGTATTATTGCTGAGGTTTTCATCACTGTGGCCTCTATTGATCACAAGAATGATCGTCCTAGGTCACTATTTGAATGGAGCATTAAACAAATTTTCCCATTGCTGCTCCATTCAAAGCCTATGGTCTGAGGAAGATAGCCGAGCAATGTGCTTGCCTGTCTTCTATCAGTCCCACAGTCTTTGAGTAGAGAGACAGGATGATTTCTCCATCAAACTAAGTGATATAAGACCTTTGTTCTGATGATTCCAGGGGGTCCCAGCAGTGGGACCACTAGTGATCAGATAACAGGGGACTGCTTTCTGTATATTATTTATAGTATCTTTCGTAGTTGTTAAGGTTGAGAAAAGTCAATTGAGTTCAACCTATAGTACTAATGTGTTGATTTAGAGGAAGTCAAAATCCTGCACCAACTGGATCATATCAGGGAACATCTCCAGAGGTCCTTTAGAACATAATTTATTGTTGGTGTGAGTATAAATATATTTTGATTTATTTTTGCAGCATAAATTGGAAGGTGCCCTGTTGGCCTTAGGACCATTCCAAAATGCCTTGGATGAGCTACTGACATGGATGACTCATACAGAGGGATTGCTAAATGACCAGAAAACCATTGGTGGAGAACCAAAGACCATTGAGATTGAACTTGCCAAGCACCATGTGAGTAGGCCTATAGCATATGACTTATCGTGTGATCTCATATTGATGTGTATGATGACATCACTGTCACTTTATCTAGATTTCATCCCGTGTTCTGTGGGCTGATAGGTGCAGCATAAAAACATTAAAAAATGCTAACAGAGTGATTTTTAATCAATAAAGGTACTCCAAAACGATGTACTGGCTCACAAGTCCAGTGTAGAAACGGTACAGAAGGCTGGAAATGACCTGATAGCATCCAGTGCTGGAGAGGAAGCCAGCAGTCTGCAAAGCAGGTTAGAAGCTCTGGGCCAACGCTGGCTAAATGTCCTGGATAAAAGCGAACAGAGGAGGAAACAGCTGGACAATGCATTATTCCAGGTGAGCGAATTTTTCTTTTCCATTCCTGTAGAAAACAATAGTTTTCTTGTTTATATGTGCTGAGACCTTCAGATTGTGGTATCACGCTATATTTTGGCCAAACATTACAAATAATTTTTATTGAAGTCTGGTTGTATGTTGAACATTACTTTATTATTCTGATCGATTGGTCTTTCTCCATTGATTAATGAATTTATGACTATATGTCAGTGTTTTCTGTGTACCTGTTAAACATAAGTGACATTATTAGAGGGAATTAACTCATGGGATCACCGTCTCCTGGGTGAGCTGGGTGCTACAGGCACTATCAGGCACTGTTCACACGAGGCAGGTTTGGTACAACCAATTTTATTGGTTCCATACAATAACAAAGTACAAAAAGATCCAAACTAAATGGGCCGACTGGCCGCTTGCTAAACTGTCAAAATCCTGACTCATCATGGCTGGGCTTAGTGCACAGCCTCTAACCAAACAATTACTTTACTTCCAGCAGCAGAGATAAAGCTTGTGCTTAATATCTGCCCTTGTATACCATACCTGAGCATTGCATGAGATTAGCCAGGGTCATCACTATCACCTGGAGTGACCCAATGGAGCAGTGAAATGCTCAGTTCTCTGCTACCCAACTGGTTGTGTGTTCTCCATCGCACACTGTTCCCCTGGTCCTGTTACTCATGATAGATTATTCCCTATTATTTCCGTATAAAGAAATAAAAACACTTGTATATTGTAATGAATAGCCTCATATTAACTCTGATCTCAGGATGTCTATTTTCTGAAGTGCGGTACATTTATAGTTCAGTGGATGTCTCTTTGGTTGTGTTTGCCAAACAGTGTCCCCAAACACAAAAAGAGCCATATATTATAGGATTTCGGAAATCCACGTCAGGGAATATTTGAGTAAGCAGTTAGGCACTGCACAGCATTATATTGCTGACATTTGTTTAACACTTATCTGTGCTGTGAAATTTAGGCTCAAGGTTTCCACAATGAAATTGAAGAGATGCATCAATGGCTGTCAGACACTGAACGTCACTTGCTGGCTTCCAAGCCTGTTGGAGGATTGCCAGAGACGGCGAAAGAGCAGCTTGAAACTCATCTGGTAAAAATCTGCAATCTCACAAAGTTTTTGAACGTGCCCCTGATATGTTTATACATTTCTGCTATTTAAATATAGTCATATATAAAAACCTAACACAATGTTACATAGAGAGAAATGGGCTATAATCGATGGTACATGGTGTCAAGCGATGATTTATTTCGTTTAGCTCACGAATTACAGTAAAGCATACTCGCCAAAGTGAACAATTATGCTGAGAAAGAGAATGGAGAGTGGTAAGGGTGCTTATATGTTACTGGTGTAATTAACCCTCCATTTCTAAAGTTTTCATAGGTAATTAAAGAGGCAATTTACATTTAGAGAGCCTCTAGGCATCGTTTCTTTTTCAGGCACGTGTAGATGGGAATTGCGCTTAGTTAAGTTCTCCAAACCGGAGTACATGCAGTACACGATGGAAGGAGTGGATGTTTTCTTATTTCAGGAGGCCCTCATTTCAAGCTTTGTTCTACCCGCTTCTCACATATTGTATATAGTCATATACGTACAAAGGCAAATCAGACATTTTTTAACTTTGGCTGTACCTTTCTTTAAGTTATATGAATTCTGATTGGTGTTGTGTGTTTCTTTTAGGAACTGTGCGCTGCCTTTGAAGACAAAGAACATGTTTACAGCAGTATAATGCATAAAAGCCAGCAAATTATGCAAAGATGCCAAGATGAGCCTGAGGCAAATATGGATCAAGATATTAATAATTTAAAGGAGAAATGGGAGTTGGTTGAGTCAAAACTCAGTGAGAGGAAAGTAAGTGTTGATGCAGAGTCAGATTGTTATTGTAAATGTTGCACCCAGTTGATTTTAATCTTAAGCGATGCTGAGAACGGGTGTAAATGGTTCCTAATGCATTAACTGGCCCTGATGTTAAAGGGGTTGTCCGGTCTTGCGGTCAAAATCTGCAGTCACTGGATATGAGTGCAGACTTCTGAATCCTTACAGCTTGTACACCACACACGGTATGGATTATCCCGTGTCACTGCCGGACTAGGCGGTCACATGACTGCACGTATGCAATTTGCACACTTACTGCCACATTCCGACAAGACGTGTGTGGCCTTACTCAGTTGACTTGTGTTGAGCGAGGCCGAGCATGTCTAGTCGCCACTTGACTGCAAGCATGTAAATCACAGGTCTCGGCAGCAACACTGGAGAATCCTGACAGCTTGGAGAGAGCCCGCACTATGGATTCAGAAGTCTGATGTCACATAGAGTGACTGCAGACTTTCATCAAAAGACTGGACAGACCCTTTTAAGCCCCAGTACCACATCAGAGGCACCTGGAATAATAAATAGAAGAGAGAGAGAGATAGCTTCTTGTCAGTTAGTGTTCACTGGTTACATGTATATCCTCCGCACTGAAGTGTTGGAGGAACTTCTGAACCAATATTCAAAAAGGAAAGAAAAAATACTGAATCCAGCTAGGAAGCTCAAAAGGGTAAAAAGTAAACTTTTATGTCATGAATTAAAATTAATTGTAGCTACACATACTGAAAAAGCATAGCAGAGCTACGTATTTTGGCAATATACCCTAATCATGGTATGCTATAAGCCGCAACAGGACTTCCATATATAATAGAGTGCGGAATCACATGGCAAAACAAAGCCAATAGTCTACAACTAGCAAAAAATTAAAAACTGTTGTGAATAGAAACATTATGAACAACCATTTACATTAACTTAATCAAAAAAGGCTGAAAAGGTTTGCATGATGAATATTATAGTATTAGTAATAATGGGCAACATCGTGTTTAACATATAAGCCTGTCGGTTCTCGTGTTATTTGTATTTGCGATCGAGTAGCAGCCTCTAAAAGGTGTATGAATTTGTCTTCTTGACTTGAAAATTGTGTTACCTTGTCTAAAAAGACAAAATAAGACAAAGCTAACAGATCGTTATGCCTTAATTTCTGCATTTCACAAGCAATATTGATATATCATTTTCTCGCTAATATATTTCCAAATCTAAAATAATTTAATTTTATTTTAGTTCAGATAGTGTTAGCGTTATTGACAGAATGGCTTCCAGTCTTTGGTATGGGTTAACGTTCGTGATGAGCAAACATGCTCGGATAAAGTGTTATCTGAGTATGCTTGTGTGCTAACAGAGTGTCTTCGACGTAGTTTAAAAATATGTTTTGAGTCCCACTGCTGCATGTCCCGCCGCTGTTCGAGAGCCGCAAGACCTGCAATAATTGCCTAACAAACAGGTAATCCCTGCGTGTGTTGCGGCTGTCGAACAGTTGCGAGACATGCAGCAGTGGGACTCAAAACATATTTTTCGAGCATGCCTGAGTCACTCTGTTAGCACAAGAGCTTGCTGGATAACACATTATCCGAGCACGTTTGCTCATCGCTATGATAGCAGCACATCCTTTTCACTAAACAATACTTTTAATGGAAATAGAGACATAGTTTCTCATTTTGTATTTTATCTTTAGGTAAAGTTAGAAGAAGCGCTCAGTGTAGCCACAGGTTTTCACAATTCTCTCCAAGACTTCATTAACTGGTTAACTCAGGCTGAACAGACCCTCACGATGGCTTCCCCACCAAGTCTTATTTTGGACACAGTATTATTTCAAATTGATGAACATAAGGTATGTAGACAATCCTTTTATTATATAGTTTTCACATAATCCGAATCATTGAGTAAATATTGCGATTATTGACTTATGGTACATCTTATCACTTTTCATTGGAGTGTCACTACACTAAAATGTATCTGAACTCTAGGGCTGATCAGTTCTCAGAATTCTGGAAGTCAAAGAGTTTTTCATTCATGTGAAAAGATAAAAGATTTTCTATATTTTATCTATCTGACTACTATAATAATCAATTTGACTTGAAGAGTAGTCTCAAGTCTAATGTGTCCCAAGCACAAAAGTTTACGAAAATATATCTGTAATATATTTAGTAGAATGTATTAAAGAAAAGGTATGGAATATATATTATGTCTCTTTGTGTTTTATTTTAGGTGTTTGTTACTGAAGTAAACGCACATCGAGATCAGATCATGGAGCTGGATAAAACAGGCACCCATATCAAATATTTCAGCCAAAAACAAGATGTGGTATTAATTAAGAATTTACTGATCAGTGTACAAAATCGGTGGGAAAATGTGGTGCAGCGTTCACTGGAAAGAGGTCGGGCTTTAGATGATGCTCGCAAACGGTCAAAACAGGTATAGAGCTTAGATATACTAGTGAATGTGTATCATATCTTGGGATCTTATAAGGCTTGTGCTCAGTAATATCGTCATATCATCCTCAGTTCCATGAATCCTTTACTAAACTTATGGAGTGGCTTGAAGAATCTGAAACATCTTTAGACTCAGAACTTGAGATTGCAAATGATCCAGACAAGCTTAAGACACAGCTCACACAGCATAAGGTCAGTAATTTCATACAAAAATTTCAGTTTTGGAGAGCATGTTGTATATTTGCAAAGGTTGAAAATAATATCAGGTCCAGCACATAATCCTATCGTGTATATCTACAGGAATGACGTAAAAGCAAACTGTCTTCTATTAGCTGGCTGCCTCATCAGGTGGTAAGGAGAAATTAAAGGATGGGCTGACAGCAAAACGGGGTCGGCGGCCAAAGCACTGCAGTCCCTGGGAATCTGCTTGGGGGCAGGAGAAAATTACATCGTGGGCCACAGGTTCCCTATCCCTGCTGTATAGTATGGGTTATAACTGATGATCCAACACATACCATGAATCCTTAAGTGGTGTCTTGGTGACAAATAGGTTAAAGGGAACAACAACCTTTGTAAAGACTATAGCATGATTACAGTTCAGTAGGAAACTCTGTTCCAAAAAAAACAAAATCCAGTGTATACTTAAAGGAGCTGTCCACCTCTCGAACAACTCCTTCTCAATCCCTATGTCTCCAGTGCCTTCTCCATTCCAGTGGTGTCTGCACTGTCTCCCAGGCCTCTTGTGACATTGTTATGTCACGTGATGCCTACGGCCAATTAGCTCTGGCTTTGCTGTCTTCTCCTAAGGACGTAATTGACATCTGGCAGAAATGAGAGGGCAGCCGCAGCTCTGACTCCCTCCGGATTTCTTATTTGTCTAAAGGAGATTGAGGCCAGCACTGACTGGCAGCGGGGATTGTATGACATTGTTATGCCCTGGGAGAGCCTGTGCTGACATCACTGGAATATTGACGGCATCGGAGGTGTGTATAAGTTTATTATTTACTAGGGACAAAACATAGGGATTGAGAAGGGGTTGTCCGAGTATTGGACAATCCCTTTAAAGGAAATGTGTCAGGATGATGGTTTTCCTATTGAAACTACGTGTGGATGTATGACTGTATAAGATAAAAATGATGAATGATTTGTAGTTATCTGGTGTGCCAACGCTGAAAATTCAAGCCTTGAAGCAAATTAGCCTGGAAGTGCTATGGGGGCAATGGGTTTTGATGTACAAATATTACGTCAATGCCCCAATGCGATTCCAGGTTAATTTGCATATGGCTCTAGAGCGTGATTTCTCAACACTGGCATATCAAATAACTACTAAACAACCCATTTGTAGAATTTCTATCAGGCTTTTCTCATCCGTTAAAAGTAGACTTTTAGTTGACATAAGAGGTGTAAAGGTAGCTCATTGTAAGTTTCAAGATTTTGTAATGCGCTGTATTAGGAGTTAATTTCTTGTTGATCCTGTCCAGTGAATTACCCACAGGGCACAGTGTTATAGTAATTTTATGTTTGAGTCTACGTGATCTGAAATTAAATCTAATCAAATGCTCCATTTACAATTATTACTAAAACGGCAGTTCAGACAACATGGGAACATTTGTTGGAATCACTAAACCATGAGTACTAGATTAATAATTGCAGATATGATTTTTTTTTTTCCTCATAGCCTGCGGCCACAATGTTGGCTGATGGATGATTCCAGAAAGTGCAGATTTGTTTTGGCTTTATGGAAGAAATAGCATTTTCCATTTTGACAAGACTGTGCTAACTCTGATGACCAGCCAATGTATTAAGTAATATGTATATTATATCACACCACAAAAAGAAGTATAATATTTGGCACCGCAGAAAACTAGCTAATAATGTAATCTGTGCTACATCTCTCTGTAAAAGACTAAGGTAGACCTCATGAGCAATAGTTTCCATCGGAACATTATTAAGATGATGTATCGCAGTTTTGTACTGTGTTCTCTATTTTGATTTGCATTTTTATTGCTCCAGTCCTGTTGCTTCCAGAAGGATATATCGCACATTTGCTGTCATAAAGCCATTGTCAATATATTGTGTTGTTCTTCTGTCTCTTGTACCATTATGGAATTGTGGAAATAGCTGTTTATTGCAATCCACAGGAATTCCAGAAAACCCTGGGAGCCAAGCACTCAGTCTATGATACCACCGCCAGAAGTGGACGATCGCTGAAAGAAAAAGCTACACTAAGTGATGATATCCAAAAACTTGATGACATGCTTAGTGAGATAAGAGACAAATGGGATACAGTTTGTGGAAAGTCCGTGGAAAGGTACGTGCAAGAGATTTCATATTACAGTCATCTCCTAAAAATGATGAACCATGCACCTGTTGAAGTATCTCAGATTGGTCGAAACTGACATCAGATGAGGTGCAGGAGAGGTGGAACTTGGTCTAGGTTCACTTCTGTGTTCATATTCCATTTTCTTTTTCTGGATATCCATGACAGCATTGGATCTGACACATGATGGAAACCATTAGAACTTGGCGGACTTTATTGACTATAATGGGGTCCATTCGGTTTCTATCATGGTATTTGTCATTTTACTGTCACAAGTCCCTTCCCTTCCCTCCCTTAGATGTTCTATGATAAATGTAAATTTCCCAAGGATGACTTTACATGTTATGGGCAATAATAGTGAATGCAGAATTCATTCCTATGCCCCGAATATTGTGTTCTTCGGTATAGTAGTGGACTTTTTGTTTACATTTTTGTTTTTATTTTGGGCAGGCAAAACAAACTAGAAGAGGCACTACTGTTCTCTGGCCAGTTTACGGATGCTTTGCAGGCCCTTATTGACTGGCTATACAGAGTGGAGCCACAGCTAGCCGAAGACCAACCTGTGCATGGGGACATTGACATTGTGATGAACCTCATTGACAACCACAAAGTAATACTGAATTTACTTGTCCTTTATTTTCTAGATAATATAAATTCAGTGTTTGGCATGTTGTCTGGGGCACTTGTCTGTTAATAAAGTAGCTACGTCTGTGCTTTTCTCTCTAGGTTTTTCAGAAAGAGTTGGGCAAGCGAAGTAGCAGTATCCAGGCACTGAAGCGTTCGGCTAGAGAGTTAGTGGAAGGAAGTCGTGATGACTCTTTTTGGGTGAAGGCCCAGATGCAGGAATTAGGCACCCGCTGGGAAACTGTGTGCACTTTATCTGTGTCCAAACAGACCCGACTAGAAGATGCATTGCGCCAGGTGGGTTTTAAGAGGAATTAGGCATTATTCATACAACATTCTTTTACTGCACTACATTTATGAGGTCATTTCTGAGTAGGAGTAGATGTGATACCAGTAAGTCTTGGCTTTACTGCCTAGTTCCTTGTTATATTAGTGCAAACTGTAGTGTGGGTACACTTGGCATATTTACTAGGTGGCTTATGAAACGCAATTAAAATAAAATGTGACCTGTCTATTAATGCTGAGAAATATTTAGACCTTATACAGACGGCGAGGGATTGCTTTTTAGGGCTCGCTCACACAAGCCTATACATCGATGATTTATCGGATAGCGCTTGGACAATGTTGTTCTATGGGGCAGTGCTGATCTGTGTTTTTTTCTTCATCCCCAATCAGCATGAGAAAAAAAGTAGCATATTGCAATTTGCAACGCAAATCAGATTCCACATAACCATTCAAGTCTATGGTTTCATGGAAAACATCGGACAGTACTCGGATGACATCACACGATGGAGACGATGGGGAAATCTTGTTCTCCATCTTCTCATCTTTTCCACACATGTGCTGTGGTTCTTTCATCCGAAAGAATCTGATCTCACTAAGCTGACACTCTCCTCAAACTCGGGACAGAATTTGATTGGAATGTCATTAATATAATCGATCCGATTCTCTTGCATGACAAAATCTACGCTCGTGTGACCCCTGCCTTACGCGGAGTACACATTTAGTTTGATCAACATCCACCTGTATCAAGATTTTATCAAATGATATCTTATTGCAGGCAGAGGAGTTTCATGCCGCAGTACATACCCTCCTGGAATGGCTGGCAGAAGCAGAGCAAGCTTTGAGATTTCATGGTCTTCTCCCAGATGATGAAGAGTCTCTGAAGACCCTAATAGACCAGCACAAGGTGAGAAGAAAGCAGCCTTTGAGCTTAGTCAGTGTAAAGCTTACCGTACTTGCAGGAAAGGTTAATGTCTCTATATGGTTCTGCATATGAGAACAAAAACACGTGAGCAGTGAAAGGATCCCAAGCTTCCAGGACGTCTTTATTAGGGAAAGGCATGTAAAATGACAACATGCGTGCTGTTTATTTTGGAACAGCAGTAGAGGGTGGAAAGAAAATAGAAGTGTTACTCCGCTATTTTTCAGGCTCCATCTCCTCATTTCCCGATAAAGGTTCCTCACGGCTGTTCTTCTCTGCGGAATGCTAACATTTTTTGGACAGGTTGGCATGGTTCCCTGCTGGAATTTTTGTTTGTTCCATTTCCACGTGAATTGTAGTATTTATGAGGTTGTCATGGAGAGTATTTTGTTGTTGATAAGATAATCTTTATTGTTCAGTCTATGCTAGGAATAATTTCCTGTGGAAAAAATGAATGTAGACAGGTCTTTATTTTCTCACAAAACCACAAGTCATCAAATAATGATATTAAAACACTCAGGGCTGGCCTCAGGGATGGCCAACCTGCGCATCTGCACATGGCGTATCACCTGTCTGATCTGGAGGTGGCGCTACTGGTGCTGATATCCTGAGCACCCAGAGCTTTCAGCAATGATCAGTGCACTATTCCATGCACATGATACAGCTATACTACTTTCAATAGTTGTACTCAGTGAATAGTTGACAGTGTTCTTTGAACACACACACACAACAGTGGTATCTTTTATTATCTGGGCATTGTGTAGTACACCATAAGGGTGGCATTGGTAGAGGTTATTGCACGATGCACCTTGAAAGAAGACTAGGACCATTTTACGACTGAACAATAGTCTTAAACTGATCCTAAACATGTGCTGTTTTAGGCTAGGTTCACACTGCGTTTAACCAGCCCGTTCAACACAT
>VIAB01004067.1:30998-44365 GCA_009801035.1 Oophaga pumilio | reverse complement strand
TGCAGGGGTGCCAATACTTTTGGCCACCACTGTATATATATAATATACATTCACATTTTGTTACTAATCCATGAAAAGCACTAGAATGCATTTATCATCATGGAATCTCTTGTGTATTTTGGCATATTGTGCACGTTGAATACAGTTGGGTCATTAGATTGGGAATTCTTAGTTCATGGTTTACCTGTAGAATCTCATAAAACTAAAAGGCAAGAAATTAATTTACTAATTATTGTTAGCACAATACACTATTTTCCTAAATGCTAGTGATTGGAAAGCTTTATTCCTGGAGTCTTCGCAGCATTTGACTGTCTCCAGATACTTTAGAAAATCTGCTGTCCATACAGAATGTAGAATACAGCATTGTCCATGTGGTCATCATGCTGTATCTTCGTTTGCCTTGTTTTAAGGAATTTATGAGAAAAGTGGAGGAGAAAAGATCTGAACTGAATAAAGGAGCGAGTATGGGAGAAGATATTCTTTCAATTTGTCACCCGGATTCTATTACCACAATAAAGCACTGGATAACCATCATCAGAGCCAGATTTGAGGAGGTAACAAGTGCATGTCATCTCTGTGCGTGGTCACGGTGACTTGTTTTATAAGTTGCATGGATCTAATGGGTGAGGTCATTTATAAAATACTGTTTCTACTGTAAATTACGGTATTATTATTATTAATAATTATTTATATAGCGCTTAAATGAAACACTTTACTTTTCAGAAATCGTTTTGGTGTTAATTTGTGATCCATTCGGCTGAATGTAAAAGTAGACGACTGGAGAATTTGTTATTTTGTGCTTTTATTTTTAGGTCTTAACATGGGCAAAACAGCATCAACAGAGGCTAACTGTTGCTTTGGATGACTTAATAGCCAAAAAGGAGCTTCTGGAGTCTTTACTCCAGTGGTTACAATGGGCAGAAACCACACTCAACGAAAAAGACAAGGAGGACATCCCGGAGGAGATAGATGAGGTTAAAGCTCTGATCGCAGAACATCAGGTACAATAATTTCTACAAGTTATTCGCTCCATTGTTCATTTTCTGCAACATTTTATTTAACTCTTGTCATTTCCAGACTTTTATGGAAGAAATGACTAGGAAGCAGCCAGATGTAGATAAAGTTACAAAGACTTATAAGAGGAAAGCTGTCGAGTCTACGTCGGGTCAATCTCAAATCCCTGTCTTAGGCAAAGGAAGAACAGACCGTAAGTATTAAAGACCCACAGAAATCATGGCTATAGTTACCTATGTAGTTAAAGCCCCACTGCTTATAACTATAGGAATGAGATTGTGATCAGTATCCTGAATTACATCAGTCCTGGAAAAGCCTATATGATGACATTTGTTGACAGTTAATGTTCCTCATTAACTACCTGTCTGATAAATTAAAAAATTAGGTAACCCTTTATATATACAGTTTTTTTTCTCAAAAATAAATCGTACAGGTAAAACTAAGACACTTTGTAATATATCTTATCAGTAAAATCCACTTCTTTTACCTCCTGAACTGATCATTCATTATCAAAGTTCTCAAATCACGGGTAAAATTTGTCTTGATTGAATACAGACGTTTCCTTTTTCTGAGATATGACATGACAGTTGGTGCTCAATAACTTCCATGGAGTGATATGAAACAAGCAGCAGAATATCTGTGTCTACCTGTAGCTCCTTCCCCTGTAGAATTTTAAAAATCCCCAGCTTCCATCTCTTAGCTCAGTAATGTGAACACCTTTCTTCACTGAATACAGATTTTGCCCATGAATTAAGAGTGAAAGATCAGTCCTGGTGGAGAAAGAAGCAGATTTCTCTGATAAGATATGTTAGAAAGTTACGGTACTTGTTTTCATCTGTACTATTGATTTATGATTATGAAGTAAAAATTAAAATCCTCGCAAAATTAAAATGATGATTAGTATTTACTTATTGTGTTAATGCACTGCTGTACAGGTTCTGTGCTATATTTTGAGGAATTATATAATTTTGATTGATTTTTTGGTGAAAAAAATATATTTTGTATTTTAACAGGAAAACGTTCACCGACTCCTAGCTTGTATCCATCTGGCTCACAAACATCAATTGAAACTAAAAACCCAAGAGTTAATTTACTGGTCAGCAAATGGCAACAAGTTTGGCTTTTGGCGTTAGAGAGGAGAAGAAACTTGAATGATGCCTTGGATAGACTAGAGGAGGTACCATATACACCAATGTATTATAATTAATCCTTTGTTTCGTTCAGTAACACAGTCGATTCCTGATATCTTATATATACTTAGATTAACGAACCACTCCAGCGTTTTTTTATTTAATTGCTGGAGTTGTAAAACTAATTTAAGTTCCCTGACCCTAATATTATACTCACCATCTGCCGTCTTCAGCTGTTCCCATCACCACTTTTTTGTGCAGCTCCATATTGTGACCCCAACTTCTCACTGACCGGAAGTCAGAGGTAACGGTCACAAGCTCTCAATGAGAATGTCGTTCTGGCCTCATTTTGGCTTTCATAGATTTACACTTGAGTAATGACCTCCGGCTCGCTCAGCAAACACTGGAGCGATTCGACAGGTCTCATCGTGCAGAAGACCGATTGGAGTGGCGCCAATAAAAGATAAAGATGGCTGCTAGTAAGTATAATACTAGGTGTAGGTTCTGCTGGAGTCGTGCTTTAAAGTCTACAAACATGCCACAGTAGTAGTAGATAACATCCTTTGATGTTGGCACCCCCCAGGCTAAAAACATCAGCTCTCAGCCGGCCTAAAAATGGCGCATGTTATAAATGCGCCAATTCTAGCACTTAGCCTCGCTCTTCCCACTTGCCCTGTAGCGGTGGTAAGTGGGTTTCATATTCGTGGGGTTGATGTCACCTTTGTATTGTCAGGTGACATCAAACCCACGGATTAGTAATGGAGAAGCGTCTATCTATCCATTACTAATCCTATAGTTACATGTTAAATAAAGACAGCCAGAATAAAGCCCTTTATTTGAAATAATGACACAGACTCCTTTATTGAATATTAATTTACCATACTTGCTGAACACCTAATCCCTGACTCCCTCGTCTCCTGCAACAAAAATAAAATAATCAACATATAATACTATCCTGTCCGACGTAGTCCATTTACCCAGTGTCCCACAACAATCTCACGTATAGAACAGTCACAGTCAGATGTAACCGCTATACCCGGCCTCCGGTGATACACTGACAGGAGGTAATCGAGCCCACAGTGTATCACTGTGTTGCCGTGAGAGTTCACCGGAATTCCATCAGCTCCTGTGCTCTCACTTACGGCACCGGTGCGTGAGATCTTTCCCATGCAGCGATGCCGTAAGTGAGAGCACCGGAGCTAATGAACTCACTGCTTTTTTACCATAGATTGTAAGCTTGCGCGCAGGGCCCTCATTTCTCTTGGTATCTACTTTGATCTGTGTTTATTGTTATGCTGTAATGTCTATTGTCTGTACAAGTCCCCTCTATAATGTAAAGTGCTGCGGAATATGTTGGCGCTATAGAAATAAAATTATTATTATTACCACAGGTCACCGCTGCGGGTCACAGTCAGCTGCGCAATCACTCTGACATCTGCCAGCATGATCCCACAGCTCTGTGGCCTAGAGTATCGGTGATAGCGTTACCACACCCACCCGCAGACACCTGCACACAGCCGCACACACACGCAGACAGACACAGCCGCAGACACACACATAGACACCTGCACATATTCTCCGTTCACACACATTCTCCGCCCACACACTCTTCCTCCTTCTGACATCATTTCCTTTTCTGCAGCGCTTTTGGCAGCATATCCGCAGACCTTTTTACACCTGCGGGTTTGCTGTGGATTTGACTTACTCAATGGGTGCAGAAACGCTGCAGATCCACGAAAAGAATAGACATGCTGCGAATCAGGACGGAATTTTCCGCAGCATGTGCACACCAATTCTGGATTGTCATCGATCAACATTGCTTCAGTAATCACTTGCGTTTTTGGAGCATTTCCACTCTGAAAAAACGCTGCGGATCTGCAACAAATCCGCAACGTGTGCACATAGCCTAAATGTTTGTTAGTCAATGTGTATTCTAAAGAGAGGCCTTCTCATTTCAGCTACGAGAATTTGCCAACTTCGATTTTGACATTTGGAGAAAGAAATATATGCGCTGGATGAACCATAAGAAATCTCGAGTGATGGATTTCTTCCGTAGAATTGATAAAGACCAGGATGGAAAAATAACACGACAGGAATTTATAGAAGGGATTCTTTCTTCAAGTAAGTGCCACACCGATGGGTTTATGTAATGTAACTGTAGGTGCTGCTGGGTTGGTGCTTTCTAGAATTGCTCACTTACAAAATTGAAAATAGCTGAAAACTCATAACTGGACTTAAATGATGCATGAGCACATGTTTGAGACTCAAGGCCGCATGTTTTGTGCCTGATAAACATGGGCAATCCCTGCATGTTTTGTGGCTGTGTAACAGCCACAATACGTGCAGCCTCAGGGACTCGAACATGTCACTCGAGCACCCGCACTACTCAGTGGATACCCGAGCACCCTCGGCAAACTCGGGTAACGAGCACTTGTGCTCATCACTAATTACTACTTACCCACTCTGGGTCCAGCTCTGGCTGTCCGACGTTGTCCCAGTCTCTTTTATCTGTCAGCATTGCTTATGTCACGTCAACAGCACTGCAGTCAGTCGGTGAGCTCAGCAGCTCGTGTCATCAGAAGGCCGGCGTCACACTAGCGAGTTTGATGCGAGTTAGTCGCACGACTTACTCGCATCAACACCCGGCACGGCCGCCCGCTCTCAGACCAGAGTGCGCGGCTGCGTGTATTTCTATGCCGCCGCGCACTCTGGTCCGAGAGCGGGCAGCCGTGCCGGGTGTTGACGCGAGTAAGTCGTGCGACTAACTCGCATCAAACTCGCTAGTGTGACGCCGGCCGAACAGTCAAAATTGCTGAGCTCTGTGTTTGTGTGTGAACATGATGTTAGCACTGCAGCCAATCGGTTAGCTCATGTCATCAGAAAAAAAAATGTTTTTTTGAAAGGGAACAAACCCTTTAACTAAATTTGTAGAAAGGTTACCTTGTACACATCTGTATAATAACATGTTTATCCTTGACATGTTTAAAGTGACAGTAGAGTGTCAGAGACACATTTTTATGAAAAATAATTTTTCCATTCTTTGCCTTTAGTTCACATTATTTTCAGCTTATATCTGATAATGGAAATAGTTTGTGAGTGGGTTGATCATCTCATTGGTTACTACAAACAGTCATTACTGAAATCCTATTTCGGGACATTGGTATAGACTCGATAACCATATTACAGTTCTTCAGTGCACAGAACTTTGAGGTCATTGTCTTCTCTAATGTAATATTTTAATTTCTCCTTGTTATTAGATTACTGACCTCTGAAGATAATGCAATTTTTCCCAATTTACAGTTGTTGCATCCTGTTCTGTAGAGAAATGACTGGATTTGCTTTTGATAATGATTTAAGAATTCATATACTGTATGTGCTGTATATTGTCTTATGGTGAATTTTTTTTAGCCATAGTTTGTTTTGGAATATATCATTATAAGTAGTTTATTAATAATGCACAACTCGCTTTTTTCTAGAATTCCCCACTAGTCGTCTGGAGATGAGCGCAGTGGCTGACATCTTTGACCGGGATGGTGATGGTTACATTGACTACTATGAGTTTGTGGCAGCCCTTCACCCAAACAAGGATGCATACAAGCCTGTAACCGATGCTGACAAAATTGAAGATGAGGTACTTAAGCCATAATATCCAAAATAGTCAAAATATTTTATGTGCGCAAGAATTAGCTTATAATTTATATTTTTCCAGGTTACAAGACAAGTGGCAAAATGCAAGTGTGCCAAACGTTTCCAAGTGGAGCAAATTGGGGACAACAAATACAGGGTAAGTAAAAGCATTACTTATTCAAATGTCACAATTATCATGCATTGTTGGGAAGGAACATTTCCATTTTACAGTAGAAAGAGCTTAATTACCAACAAGTAGCCAGAATCTTTCTGCCATTGTTTTGTTAGCATTTTGGAAACTTTTGTTTAGCAGCTTGTCAATTTCAATGCCGATGTGTGCAGCTACATCTCCTTTGATCTCTATGGATATTTATGCAGACACACATTCTCCTGGTTATGAGCCGAGAGGTGGGATCTTCACCTGTCATGTAAAGTTATGAAACTTTTCAAACCACTTTATTAGGGGATTTGTCTTCATTACTATAAAATCCATGCTTTTCACCAGTGAATTTGGCTGTTTTCATTAATATCCACAAGTAATCATTTGGAGTACAGATGATGGCAGTGAATGGGCCGGCAACGGCCTCCTCCTCTGAGTGTTGTACTTATCAGAATAATGTTCTTCATCAGGACCCAACACTCAGAGGATGATACAGGTGCAGACACTTTCACTGCCATCATCAGTACTCTAAATGGGCACGTTCTGATATCAATGCAGCTATAGGAAGACAAATAGACTGGGAAAAAGTAGGGGTTTGGAAGCCACTTACATGTAATTTTCTTTTATAGGAATGAAGATAAATCCATTAATAAAGTGATTTGTATATTTTCAGAATTTTCCACCTTGGACAAAATTAAAAAATTTAAAGTTTAATTCCTCTTTAAAGTGTAATAAACATTATTCTCATTACAATGTATCCTGAAGATATACTGTAAAGGACTGACAGGTCCAACGTAGTGGCCTGCCAAAATCTCCAGAGAGTTCAGTCAAGTTGCAAAGTTTCATAATTTTCCATTCTGGAAAAAAATTGGTTTTAAAAAATGAAAGTTTTCTTACTCTTTAATTTACAATTATTTGTTTATATTATCCAAAAACTGAAACTGTTTACTAGAAAGCCATGCACTAACGTTATTTTCTTTCCATTTTTTCTATGCAATCAGTTCTTCCTTGGAAATCAGGTATAAACCAGTAAAATGTTTCCAATGTATATAAATGGTCATCTAAGCTTGCGCTCCATGTCACCTGACCCTAACCTACATGTCCGATCATTGCTTTAGTGGAGGGTCTTTACACAGCGGATATCAAACATTTTCTGTCACCGTGCGTTACTTCTAAATAGAAGTTCTGTAGCCAAAGGATGGTCTCGGTAGTAAATGTGCATTACATGCAGATTAGTATTTTCCAACTTCTCTTCCATGGTAATTTGGTGGCTCAGATGGATTGTCATGGTTTTGTCATGCAAGAAATCTGACATGGCCAGCGTGATGAACAATCCATTCACATGGCATTAGACAATCAGTAAGTCATAGTAGTCACCAACCATATCGTTATATTCACAGAAAAATGTAACCTACCAGTAGTGGCATATATATAGTCTTATAAAACACCTTGATCCCATTTCATCAAAGGGATTTTGCCAGAATTCTGGAGTAAAACACTTTGAAAAGAACCAAAATGTTTACACAGTGTACCAAAAATTGCAACTTTTGACGTTTTCACTATAATTTAAGCCAGTTCCGTCAACGTGGGCCGAGCTAGGAAGAGGTGGGGTTGGGAATGCGTATCGCAACGCCTGCCCAACAAATTAATCAAAAGTGGCAGCATACATTAGGCCAGAAATATTTCTCCAGTCCCTAACTGGAGTAACATACACACGCCACTGATTAAATGTTTAAAATTCATTGAAGGGGTAATCCCATCTCCAAGATCCTATCCCAATATGTAGTAGGTGTAATAATAATAATATTAGCAAATACCTCCAATTAGAAATGTAGTATAGTTCTCCTGATTCGCTATGTCGCTTACCACATGTGCAGGGCATTGCAGTTGCTTGGTTATCCATGATTACGACCACTAGCAACTAACTGTCACTATGTGAGTGGGTTTAACCATGGATACCTAAACTACTACAATGCCCTGCACATGGGGTAACCAACATAGCAAATCAGGAGAACGATACTACATTTCTAATTGGTAGTATTTGTTAATATTCTTATTACACCTACAGTACTACATATGGGGATAGGATCTAGGCTTATCTTATTCCTGCATGCCACCATTGAGATTGGCATGCAAAACCCCAGTCTTAATGAATCGGTGCACTTGTCTTTGGCTATGGTCATATAGCTTTATATAAGAAATTTTCTTGCAAGAGATTGGCTCCAAAAATGTTTGGAACACCGTTCCAATTCATTTATACGAGAAATTCACTTTGTGAATCATATATGGGTTTTTTTAAGTGTTTTTTTTTTAAAGACATTTTTAAAAATGACTGAGTAAAAAAAGCTGCATGTCACTTCTGTAAAGTGAATCCTGATGGTGCACTGTCAAACCAAAAGGCTACAAAAATTACTTAAGGAAAAAATAACACTTCAAAGCTGCTTCAGAAAATGTTTCAAAAAAAGAAAAACGCCTTCAAAACCTTCCCAAAAAGGAGTGTTTCCAGAAGTGGTTTCTGCTTGAAAAACTCTTCAGATTTGCCCACCTTAATATGCGAATATAGCCTTAGATGGGTTCACATTGAATCCTTTTGATGAGTTTTTGGAGCAGAAAATTAGCAGAAAGTCTCAAAGCTTGGCGTTTTGGCTCAGTTTCTACTCTAAAAACTCAGAAAAAAGACAGTAGCCCATTTAATCACAGCCACAGCCAGCATCTTTTACGCCGGTTTTGCTGAGGGCGGTGACACTGAGTGCAAGGTGTCTGGGCGCAAAATATGCGCCTCCATGTCCACCACAGTACAAATCTCAGTTTTGTAGCATAAAATATGCCACTGCCCCCTCATAATTTTACCTTTTACAACCAAATGTCCTCACACCCCATCATTCCCTTGTCTGGCTCCAACTTTACCCACTTTGTGGGAGCAGCACGAAAATAATGTGAAAATGGCAAAAGTCCCAAAATGTTTGCACAATCTTGCGTAGTGCAAAATTGTTGTGACTTTTCAAGCTTTTTAGACTTGTTTTCAGATGTAAAAGCTTTGATGAACCGGGTCTCTATGTGAGCACACCTGTAAAAGCTATTCTCTGGATTGGCTTGAAATCCACAAATGAAATTTTTCGACCAATTTTTTTCCAGATTTTGCCACAAATTTCACTCATTGCATAGCAATGGTGCAAATACTGCTACAGATAGGGCATGCTAAAGGGTTGTAAATCCACAGCATTCCCAGCTGAGGTCTCATTAAGATGTAAGTTTTTTTCATATGCGATAAGAACAGACCGAGTTTCGTCAGTGCATTTCATCAGAATTTCACCAGATTTTCATCAGAGTTAAGTCAGAGTTTCACCAGCTTTTTTTATTTTTTTCACAGATGAATAAAAAGGTTTCTACACTTTCTCTTATCTATCGGTCTGTGGAAAGCAGCACACTGATGGCATCCGATTGGTGTCCGATGTTTTCACTGACCCATAGACTTGCATTGACGATTTTGATCTGACACTCCTCAGATCAATATCGGACTTGTCTCCATGATTTTGCACAGAACCCTCGGTTCCAGGAAAAAATCGACCATGTGGACAGCCCCATAGACTGTCATTGGTGCAAGTGAAAGCAAATGGATATGTATGTGAAAAACTGATGTGCAAAAGAGCCCTACAACAGCAAAAAGTGTCTATGAAGTGTAGTAATGGGGTCTCATATTGAAGTCATACAGTAGGTTGTATTAGGGGAAAGTGATGTTTCAAGGTCAATGGGGTTAGACGTGGATAAGGTTAGGGTTACATTTTTTCACATGTGTGGATTAGCATTTGATGCCTCTTTGCCTGAACTGTAGTCATGTACAGAAGTTTGCAGGTGGGTTTAAGAATACTATTAGCTAGAAATAATTGCAATTAATTGCATGGTTCATAGATGTCCCTTTTTATATGTACTGTAACTTCTATAAAAGGGAACTTTATTCCACTGCACTAAAATCATTTTCCATAGTATAATTTCCAACATTCCTGCCGAATCCTGCCTGTTTTACCATTGTTTTATTAGCAACAGCTAAGAATGAGATCTTTTATGATAGTTCTATAATTCAGGTCCCAGTATAATAATTAGTCCAGGCTGTTTGGTAAGTATTGTTAATAGAGTTGGTGCAAATTGACTTTCAAGACCTGGTCCAGCGGCCTGGTAAAATCTATTGCCGCTGGACGGGAGCCTGGAGAACTATCTTCTACCTCCCAGCATCTGCAGCTCTTCTTTTGAGTAGCTGACTTGTCACGACATCACATGTCCATCACTCCGCAATGATGACATTGCACCTCGCCACCTAATCAAAAGAGGAGCTGGGGATGCCGTCCGGTAAGAGGTGGTTCACAAGGCTCCCGTGCGATGGTCACAGATTACTGACTTGGCTGGTGAACTGGTTCTTGTAAATCAATTTGCACCATCTCTAATTGTGAATGATGTTATGAAGATAAAATGTTTGTGACTCACTACATTGCTTACTCCCCTTCCTTCATTTCTGTCACTGTTGACCATTGCTTTAATCAGTTTGCCTTTAATTGATGTTGCATGGGTGTTCACAGATTAAGGTCTCATTCAGACGTCCATTTTTCCTCATGCGTGAAAAAAACTGACCAATGTTCATCAGTATCCTAGATCAGATTATCAGTGTTTTCAGTGTGTCATTTGTTACCATCAGAAATTCATCAGCTTTTCTCATATTTAAAAACTGATGGTGGTTTCTTAAACTTCTGTCAGTCAGTGAACATGGACAGTGCTAACACAAGTGTGTTGGCCAAGTTTTTCATAGAACCATAGAATGCATTGGGGGATTTAAACCCTAAATCTAAACAAAAGCGGAAATGTCTTCAGTTTTTGTTTCCTATTTTTTGCGGACACTCAGTCGTTAAAAAATATGGTAATGTGAACAGCCCTATAAAGGATATTGGATACATATTCTATCTGTAGAAAGCATGGATAGAACATATACGTGAAACATGGACATCTGAATGATGACTAAATATAATCAGCTCTGGGTGACTAATAGGTCAAATTTAATTTCCATAGATGTATGTTATATTACGTGTAGTTCAATTGTTTTATTTGATCTTGTTTCACCCTTCCTAAGTTTGGCGATTCCCAGCAACTTCGCCTTGTTCGTATTTTGAGGAGCACAGTGATGGTTCGTGTAGGTGGAGGTTGGATGGCGCTTGATGAATTCCTAGTGAAAAATGATCCATGTAGAGGTAAGCACTTATAGAGTCCAAGTACAAGGTACCACTGCCAGAAATGGCCATCAGGTTGCTTCATGCTACCAATAGGCTTTCTTCATGCGGTTTTCTTTTGTCTTATAAAAAACACCATGATTTTGATGTGTTTGTACAAATGCTTTTTGGGTGGCTTTTTTTATTCATTGTTGTCATGCATTTTTTTCATGTATTTTTCCTATCCTATAGAAAAACCTATTGAAAAGTAGATGGAAAAACATACATAGAGCACAAGCTGTGTTTTTTAAAAAAAAATTGATTAATCCAGATATTCTACAAAAAAGCAAACCAAAAAACTATAAAAAACAAAACACATATAATAAATTCCACATACAAACCTCAGCAGTTTTTCTGCTCAAAAACCTCCGTGAGAAACCACCCATAAGCTGCATTTTAAGTTGCTTAACATCCACTATGTACAAAGGGAGTTTTACTTAACATGACAAAGAAATCCTGATGTAAAAAGATATCCAGGTGCAGAAAAGTGACACAACACCTAACTATAAAAATTCAATGGCTTTTGTTATGTTAAGAGTAGAGATGGGTGAATACATTTGAGAGTACTTGAGTTGTACTTGAATTTTACAAAAATCCTCATTTATCAAAATTCAGATTTTTTTGTAATTCACTTCTGCGTGAGTTTAGCCAAATAGCGGCTGTTGGACATCACTTTTCTGAACCATAAAGAGCCATCAAAACATTAAAAATTATATAAAACAATACTTAAATAACTCTCTGGAGTCTCTGTGACTCACAGTCACCCGCCAGCCCTCATCACATCTTCTAATTGCCCCACAAACGCTGAAATCCCTGGGTCTCTAACGCTAGGTCCAGCTCTGATGTGTTCCAGGATGGTTCTGCTCATCCATACCGATGCTTGTCATGACCTTTGGCGCTTTTGCACAGTACCCTCCTGGGTTTCCTCAATAGCCTTAGGAGCTGCTTAAAAAATCCCTCCAATAATTTTTTTTCTTAAGGGTGTATACACTACCTGCTACTGTATAAGCAGTATATTGTATGTGTATTACACTTAACCTTTTTGGATGTGATTATCATTTATTGAACGCAACTTTGTCTACTAGTCCGCTAGCATTGTAGTATAGAAGCTACTCCTGGTTACAAGTTCGCATAAATACAAATATTGTTAAGTCATCATGGTTAAGAAATGAATTAGTTCTTAAGCTATATATTATATGGGAAATTTCTTAAGCAGATCAGCATGGAAGCCAAATGGATCACTATGGTGATGTATGCAGACTGATAAAAGATGTGTCGGGTGTTTGATGTTTTGTGCATACATGTAATTTTTGTTGCTTTTTTTAATTATATGTTGTCACTTATAGCAGTACTTTACTACTTCTACTTTCTTACCTAATATTCTCCATTATTTTACTTGACTGGTATTCTTTCTTTTTTCGCTAGTTCATCATCATGGAAGTAAAATGTTACGTTCGGAATCAAACTCTTCAATAACTACTCAGCCTCTTATAGGTTGGCAAATATATCCCTCTTTCATTTCTTTTTATCTTCACTTTTTCTTTTCACTTTCTTTGTTTTGTCTTTTGCCTTCTTTTATTTTGTGTTTAGTGCCTGCTGTTTTTAATCTTTAACATTCATTGCTGTGGTTAATGTGCATGGTGAGGTGGATATTCAAAGTCATCATATGTGTTCACATTTAGTAGGCATAAGTGTCATATGGTGCATGCTTGGTCTCCGACTAGTCTGTGTTTGGACATGTCAATGATTGTTTCAGATTTTATTGTGGGTTCATACTCCGGAATGCACTAGAAGAAGGAAATATACCGTACCTGCTGAAAAATGTGGGAGTGAAAGAATCAATAAGGGTTGTCAGTGGCTCGGCTTTACTAAAGTGCTAAACTAAAAACTTGATATTTTATGTAATGCCCCTCTTTCCTTACACTTTTTGAATCTTGACTCCAAAGCCCCTACTTGTCAGATATTATTGGCAGTGCTAACTTTTGTAAAGTAATCCTGAACTGATTTGGTCCCATTGTCATTGAATCATTGTAATACAAGACTCAGCACACACACTATCAAAGGACAGAAAGACACTGTACAACATTAGCCTGTGTTGGGTTCCCTAGCGAGCACCATTATCGTTCATAACAAGTTGCTACAGTCTTTGGCCATTTCAAGCATCTAGAGCTGTATTACAGAGTT
>VIAB01004067.1:0-20029 GCA_009801035.1 Oophaga pumilio | reverse complement strand
AAGTCATATTGGGGGGGAGATTGATAAACTCTAACTTGTACCCCGAGAAGGTAGGGCTGTAAACTGGTAATGCAGGTCGGCGATAGCGAAATGTAATTCGGGGGGAAAAATGGGGATGTGAAGGTAGGCGTCTTGGATGTCGATAGAGGCCAAACATTCTCCCCTTTCCATAGTAGATATGACCAGGTGGAGGGACTCCATCCGGAAATGTCTGACCCTGACAAATCTGTTCTGAAGCTTCAGGTCCAGTATGGGCCTGACAGTCCTGTTCTTTTTGGGGACCACGAACATGCTAGAATAGAATCTTGAAATCTCTAGTTTACCGGTGCGGGAAAGATAACACCGTTATTCCGGAGAGATTTGATGGCCTTGGATAGGGCCCATGTACGGGTTTCCACTTTGAGAGGACGCGAGAGAAAAAGTCATATTGGGGGGGGAGATTGATAAACTCTAACTTGTACCCCGAGAACACCAGCTCTCTCAAAATTAGAGCAGGCGACTGCCTACTCCGGTGGAATCGCCCGGAAATTGCCTCGAGTCATTTAGCTGAAAATCTGTGGGACCTAGATCCCCTCGATTTGAGCTGGTGGGATCGAATGCTCCCCCAACGGGTTGGCTCTGTACGAGACCTGACGATCTCTGTCCCGATTGGGAACTGGCAGGGTTGGCCGCTGTGGCCCACACAGAGTTGCTAAAGGACAGAAAAAGTGCCTGAAGCTGGTGACAAAAAAGGCTGCTTCACCCTCTGCTGAGGGAGGAAGCTGCTTTTTTCCCTCTGTAGTGTCAGAGATGAGGTGATATAGGCTCTCTCCTGAATAATCGGCCGCTCTGATAAGGCAAAGAAGTTAGAGACTTTTTGGAAGTTGAGTCTGCTCGCCATGTCAACAATAGAGCCCTCCTAATGGAAATTGCATTCATGGAAGCAAGCGCCGCGCAGTTAGCTGCATCAAAGGAAGCATTAATCAAGTAGTCTCCAGCCAAGGCGATCTGATCGGACATCTTGGGTACCTCTGAAGGCAGGTCTATACCCTGCAGGGCTCGGTTTTCTGACTCTGACCAGGAAATCATGGCCTTAGTTACCCAGGCTGCCGCGAAAGAGGGAGAAAGGACTGACCCTGCTGCTTCAAACACCGACCGAGCCAGGCTCTCTATGAGATGGTTAGTGTGATCCTTAATAGAGGAACCATTAGGCAAGGAAAACAGGGTTTTTAGAGGCCAAAAGTGACACGGGTGGATCTACCGTCGGGGATTCTGCCCACTTTTTACAGAGATCAGGCGCAAATGGGTATGTTGCATCGAGCGCCTTCAGCCCTGAGAAATGTTTGTCTGGCCGTTCTCTGTGCCGTTGCACTAAGTCCTCAACTCTGGGTGAGTGCAAAAACACTCTATGAGGCCGTCTGGTCGTTTGAATAACACCTTGAGACCTGAGGCCAAGGTGGATTCATCGTCAATCCCCAGGGTTTGGTTGCTGGCCTTAATGAGGCTGTCAACTGTTTCCCGGAAACCAGGCGTTTCTAAATTGAGAGGCCCATCTGAATCGTACTCCGGGTTTTGATCACTATCCCACCTTGGTGAAGGAGAGCGGAAGACAGAACTCATGGATGCCGAGGCACCAGATGGACCACGCGACTTTGTACGGGTTTGTATCCTCTGCGTCTGCCTAGAGAGAGAGAGACCGGCCCTTGCAGGCCTTTTTTTTTTTTTTTTTTTGAGGCTCTTGTGAGGTGGAGGATCCCTCCAGGAGCGGCGAGCCACTGTCCCTGACCCTATCTGGGGTCTGAAGGGATTCGATTGCCATCAACCGGACCAGGGATTCCCAGCCGGTCTCCCATCCCGGTACTGGCCCGGCCTCCAGCTGCTTAGCGGCTGCGATCTGACGAAGGCAGGCAACTTCAGCTCTCGTTACGTTTCCATAAACTGCGACAGAGACAGAGCCCACTCCGGGGGACTTGGTACACTGGGCTCGATCGCCAGGGAGGGCTCCTGGGCGCGTTTGGAATTGCATGCTACCCATCATTGTTTGCTCTGTGCCTGTGGAAAAGCGGACCGACAGGAGATGCATGAGGTATACAATACCATATGTGTCTTGGCCCTATTAGACATGCTGGGCCTGTTAGCTGATATGGCCTACAGCAGCCGGAGCGTGTATAAGCAGCGTAGCCTAGAGGGCTTAGGGCAGCTGCTGAAAAATAGAGGTGCTGCAAAAAGACGGGAGGAGGGAAGGGGCTTGAAACACTTACCCCAGTCCTGCGCCCCTGAGCGTCCCGGAAGGCTGCAGAAGGCTATGCGTCCGCTCCTGGCTTTTGAAAAGACACGCCCCGGCGAGTGGGCGGGCCCCCCTGAAAAAGACGTGCCTGGGGCTGGATATCCGGCCGCGGCCTAGCAGAGGCTGAAGCCGGGGACTAAATTTCTGGCGCCGGCCCGAGGACACAGGGGCGGGCTCGCCGGAAGTAGACGCAGCTGGGGCGGGGCTTCTGCCTGCTGGCTAGGACAGGTCGAAGCCTGGGAGTAATGTACCGGCATCTGCCGGATGATACGGGGACAGGCGCCGCCTGGAGATGCACACGCCAGGGAGCTGCTGCCAGCGTTTTGCGGCGGACTCTGTACAGAAGGAGAGGACGCCAGGCCCTCACACCCGGGGAACGAATCTGCAGGAGCCCTCCCAGCCCAACTTTGCTCCCTGCACTGACCCCTGCGTGGAGCGCTTCAGCTACCAGCTTCCAGGTTAGAGGGGGGCTGTAACTAACTCCATCCTTCCCTAGAAGGGATGAGGAGAGGGACCGTCCGCCTCCTTCCATCACCGCAGTCTAGCATTGGTGATGCAGTAGGGGCCACGCAGACTGTACCTATGCCTCTTTCAGCCTAGGGTTTTTATACCTTAGGGTGGTCAAGACTGCGTTCGGCACGTTATCCCACGTCGCAGGAGAGGATACGTGGAGGCGATGCTCCATGTGCTCGCCTGTTGTTGGTCTGGGGAGACGTATGCTTTCAATAGGGTGCGTCGCCCCCACGCCGAGAATAGAAAGGGATGGGCGGAAGTTCTTTGAAGTGGGCCGAATCCAGGGCCTAAATTTTTTACACCTGCCAGAGCTTTTCCAGGGAGGATGGAGGGGGTCCGTGACCAAGCGCTTCCCAGTGGACTCCGAGGAAGGTGCTACACTCCCGCTCTGGGCCATATACCGTGTATCAGGAATGCGCCACTCGCCGCCGAAGCTGTGGAGGAGCAAAGCTGCCGTTCTGCATGCAGGTCAAGGCTGCGACAGGGACGGTGCAGGAACCCTCAATCCACCCGTCCCTCTGAGGGGGAGGTGGAGAGGGGCCGTCCAGCTCCTTATAGTACCGCTGTTCCATCAGCGGAGGTACAGTGGGAATAGCACGGACGCCGTGGGGGGCGTCTGTGTATTCTAAGGGTTCGCTCCCCTAGGATTTCACCGGGCTATGTGCGGCTGTTAGTGTTGGCAGAACAGTATGCTTAGCTGCCATTGAGTGCCGGAGATCTAAGCTGCTGCACGGACCGAGGTATGCGTCCCGGCATGGAGCCGCCGCAATGAGGCATCATGGGTAATCTTCAGGATGGTACGGGGTAATAGAATACCTCAATCCATCATCTCTTAGAAGGGAAGTGGAGAGGGCCCGTCCGCCTCCTTGCATCATCCGCTTTTAAAAGTGGTGAAGCAGTGGGGGCTGCACGGACGCCATGTAGAGGCCTCTGAGCATCCTATAGGTTCAATCCCTAAAGATGGGCAGGGCAGTTTGTCCGGCATAGGCCTGGCTGCAGACGAGGATACATGAAGGCGACACTCCGTGTGCTCGCCCATAAGTCGGTGAGCGGAGATCGGTGCCCTTTAAGAGACCCGTCGCCCTTGAATCAGCTCAGGCATGGCATCCCACGTCGCAGGAGAGGATACGTGGAGGCGACACTCGCACGTGCTCGCCTGTTGTTGGTTTGGGGAGATCGGACCCCGTCAAAAGGGTCCGTCACCCCTGTCTCATCTTCATGGTAGAAAAGAAAAAAGAAATGGTCTGGGAAAAACCAGACATGTGCCTCCTACGGACACTAAGCATGAACTGGTTCATTTGGAGCCAGCAGGAAGGTGTATACTGCGGAGGAGGAGCTAACTCGTTTTTGTCTCAACTTAGTGTCAGCCTCCAGGTGGCAGCAGCATAACACCCATGGTCTGTGTCCCCCAATGAGGCGAAGGAGAAAATAAAACATTTTATTTACATTTATGATTATTTTTTAGCTGAAGTACACATATTCATCTTAACATCTGAAGGCTTGCAGTACATGTTGTGCATACCCATGCTAATATGCACTGTGACAAATTCGGTCCTCTACACCTTATCCCAGGACTGTCACGGCATCTAGGTGCTTCTCACTTTGTCCAGTTGACTTCGTGCTGGTGATCATAACTCTTGAAAGTCGAGAGAGAACTTGTCTCACATACTTTCTCTAGAAATACCTCCACTTGAATGATCTCCAACCCCACAGACCCCAATCAGCTCTTACTAGCTTTTTAACCTAGGGTCTATTAAATTATAAGCTCCTCAGTTTATATTTCAGCTTTTTTTTTTTTAAATTACAATATAGACGTATCTTATTTTTTACGCAGATGTATATGATGATGACATTGTTTTCTCCTCTCATTCCTAATGTTTGTGTGTACTTGTATTTTGCCAACAGTGAATGTTCAGATTTCCGTTGCTTTAGTCATAGAAGCTGTGTTTCCATGCTTGTGAAGTTATTACTAATCATGTTGTGGATTGCAACATGGCTGTAGATTTTCTGATAAAGTACAGGACTGATACTACTTTATTTACAGCTAAAGGAAGAACAAACATAGAGTTACGAGAAAAGTTTATGTTACCTGAAGGCATTAGTCAAAGCATGACTCCTTTCCGGCCTAAAGGTCGAAGGTCAAGGCCATCTTCAAGAGGCGCATCACCCAACAGATCCAGCTCAAGTCCAAATGTTCAAGTCTGTCCATCACAAGCCACGGGTATTAGCACACCCAAGGTAATTTTTTTTTGTTCACTTTCCACATTAAGATAAAATTCTGGCACTCTATATTTTTTTTCAATAAAAGCCATCTAAACACACAGGTCATATAACAATTTGTGAGAAGTTAGGCAGAAGTCTGGGGCGCATGCCTATAGTATTTATATAGGTTTGTTTTGTTGTTTGCTTTACGTGCTCATGAGTTTTCTTTGTCAGACGCAAAGTAAATGCGCAATAAAAAGTGCAGGAGGCTGTTAGACATCTCATACATACATCTTAGACAATTGTTTGGCCAGAAGCTATCTCGCCCGTCTTTCCTATACACAGAAGCACTCAAGAGAGACATACGAGTTAGTTGCTGCGAGTCTTCTTTGGTGGCGACTTATTTCAGGGACAACAAAAGTATCAACAGTCCAAAACCGGACATACTGGATTTTAACTTCCCCAACAATCATCTGTCTGGGACCCCCATGCATACATATTAGACAGTTGACCAAAGTCTTTAATATCTGCAATGTTATTCTGATATATATGGAATGCTTAACTGTGTGCAGACCTTTCTACTCAGCTGGGAATCATAGAGCAGTTCATACAACTAGAATAAATTTCTGTAGTTTTTTGTTTGTCACACTATAGTAGTTTTTTAATTATAGGTCTGTATGGTAAAGACATGATGGCAGTTATCCCCTGCCTTTGATACTAATACAGTTATTTTATCACAGCACCACAATTTTTTCCTGCACAATTGTGAGAGAGATGGTCAAAAGTTTTGGTGCAGGTGTTAGTCATATGATACCAGTGCAGCCTCTACGACACCACTTCCACCAGTGAAATTGCCTAAATTGATTTGCCATTGTTTCATACAGACACCCCTTCATATTACACGCAATTATGGTAAACCTTGGTTGACAAACAGCAAAACTACAACTCCTTGTAAGAGCCCTGAGTCCCCCGACCAAAGGCTGTCATCCGAAGAGGTATAGTACTTACGGGGCCCCCAGTTGTGTAATCTCTCCCAATCACAGCTGCTCTTTTCACTAACTACTGTCATCACTGACAGGCCTACCTTGCACGTTTACACCCTATTTAACCGATGCTCAAGTATCCGTATGTAATCCTTTTCCACAATCTACTCTGATCATTTACCTCATCACCTCATACATCTACTTCATCATTTTTCAGATTCACTACTACTGTCAGCTGTTTAATATGACTGCTCATGTATTAATTGCTCTCTACTACTGTCGTCTTAAAATCTGATGCATGATATTCTTTCTGTCCACAGTTATTATATGCAAATGTACATGATGATTTTGAATGTTTTGTTTTTTTCCTAAAGGTGCCCATATACAGGGCTTTAGATAGAGTTCTACTGGTCAGCTGACAGCGCTCTCTTCCCACTCCCCCATACACAGCTCGGTCCAAGCATGCATGTGTTCTCAATGGGGACAGTGGGGTAAATAGTCACCAAACTCCTCTAATGGTAGCTTATCTTTTGGGAAAAAAAGGGGATTGACATTGTAATTGAACACGCCAAATCCTTCTCTCCCCAAATATTATTGTGCATGGGGGCCTCATGACTTTCCCCTGACAAATAAGTAGTTGGCCTTTCTTGCAGACCGTAATCTAATATGGCCAGTGATCTTGAGAACTTCAAGTCAAAGAGAGTTTAATATTTCGATATTACCAGTGAACTTTACCGGAGATCAGCAGTCCTCAACAACTTATCAAAAACCACTCCAAGCAAAGGGTGGAAGGGGTCATGTGGGGTCTAGTGATGCAGCTACTTAAGTATTGAGGGACATAACAATGGGCAATTTGTTGCAAAAAAAAAAAATGTATTGAGGACAATTAAATGACTCCGGTCTACTCTGCTGCCCAACAAGTTGATATACAGATTGTTGTTTGCTGCCTTCTAGAGCTGCAAAATGACTATATCTAAAATGCACTAGAGAAAGGAACCTAGGAAACTGTTATACTGTGAGACTCAAAGATACAATGTTAAAAGCAAAACTCCAGAGCCAGGATGAAGAGATATGATGCACAACCCCTCGATGATGGTGTAAAACACGCGTTTCTTGGATAATCTATGCATTTTTTCACAGAGATTATGGAGTTGTTATATGACACTCCAGTTTCATGGTCATGTTCTTTTGATTTCTACGTGTGCATCCCAAAGACAAGAGAAGACTCCGATTCCAACCTATTAAGCAGGTGCCTCCGGGAGTTAATGTTTTTGCACTAAACTTTCTACTTATCTGATACAGGGAACTCCTATCCAGGGGAGCAAATTACGACTTCCAGGATACCTGTCTGGTAAAGGATTCCATTCTGCAGAGGAAACCAGCATATTAACTACGGCAGCATCCAAAGTCAGAACACAGTTTGCAGGTAGAGCATTTACAAATATGCTAGCAAGCTATACCACATACTAGAAATGTATGTATACTTAAGGTGAGATTCAGCAATGTTACCTGATTCATTAAAAATAATGCAGTCATTCTGCAAAACAGAAGATATAGATTAGATATTAGAAAAAACGTTTATACAGTGAAGGTGATCAATGAGTGGAACAGGCTGCCACGAGAGGTGGTGAGTTCTCCTTCAATGGAAGTCTTCAAACAGGCTGGACAGACATCTGTCAGAGATGGTTTAGTGAATCCTACATTGAGTAGTGGGTTGGACATGATGACACTGGAGGTCCCTTCCAGCTCTAACATTCTATGAAAACAGTATGTAGCTAAAATATACATTTCGTAGCTGAGATTCTTAGAATTGTATTCTATGTGTGTATGCATGAAAAAAAAACTAGTAATTACTAGTAATAGGTTCTTGTTTCTTATTGCACAATCAAAGCATATTATTATTATTATTATACATTTATATAGCGCCATTTATTCCATGGCGCTTTACATATGAAAAGGGAAAATATAGACAGGTACAATAAACATGAGCAATGCAGGACACACACAAGTACAGAAGGAGAGAGGACCCTGCCCGCGAGGGCTCACAGTCTACAGGGATGGGTGAGAATACACTAGGAAAGGGTAGAGCTGGTAGTGCGATGGTTCAGTAGACTGAGGATCATTGCAGGCTGTAGGCTTGTCGGAACAGGTGGGTCTTCAGGTTCTGGGTGATTCAAAAAGGATTGGGCAAACTTATAGTCTCAGTAGTCGTAACCAAGAGAACATAATACAAATATATCAACATGAAAAGTCACACTATCCAAGTTTTATCCACATACTAAAAATGTTCCAAGTGATTTCCATTAGTGACACGACAAATGTCTAAGCAGTAGTCCAGTCCAGTTCTGTCCAGACATGTGCCAGCATATCCTCAGATATGGACTACACTGTTTCAGTTATGTTTTTCTCAGGTTGATTCAACAATGTTGCTTTAGCCTCTACGATCGCTAGATCTAACCTTCTGCTGGCATATGTCTGGACAGAACTGGACTACCAGCTAGACATTTAGATTAAAAAGGATGTACCTAATACCAAAATGGCACATGGACTATTAACATCTAACTGTGCAAGATATATCTGCATTAAAAAAAAAAAAAAGCAGACAAACATTTTGAAAATCTGCAAAAAAAAATAGATATTACGCCCAACGTTAGTGCATGTTGCTTTGTGGACCCACGGTGCCACAGGACAGGGTCTGCCTAGGAAGGGGCTTAGCTAAGCGGCAACCAGGTGTTCACTGAAGCTCCTGATAGTGGAGACAAACTATGCTGCAGGTAGCCATCTTGCAGGTGTACACATTATGCTAAATGCCTCTCAGCAACAGGCTGAGGACATTTAGCAAAATGTGTGCCCTGCCCCTTTAAGAGCAGGGGAGCGAGCATACTAGGTGCGTCGCCGTGAGCTGTGGCCCGCACACAACCAAGAAATACACCGGGAACTGCGTTGGGGGCCGGGGCGTTGAGTAAGCCGGCGTCCCTGCATGGAGGAAGAAGGGGACACCAAGCAAGTGCGCTGGCAATAGCGCTACAATAGAGTTAGGGGTGTCACATGTAATGAAACTACACCATAAATTATATTAACTGCAAATATACATTTTTCTAATGTAAGTAAATACTTTATTTATTTGAAACAATTTTTCTTTGCACAGAAATAAAGAAAACTCCAAGCCGAGCCGGAAGCAAGGCTGGAAGCCGGTCTAGTAGCCGACGGGGCAGTGATGCCTCTGATTTTGATATTTCAGAAATCCAATCTGTATGTTCTGAAATGGCTGAGACTGTTCATGACAGCAACAGGCCCTCTCCACGAGCAAGTTCCCGGTCTTCAACAGGAAGACCTTCCAAAATTCCCACACCACAACGGCGGACACCTATCAGCAAACTAGCAACGAAATCAACAAAAAGATAGGGCGCCAAGCTTCGGAGAGATTTTTCTTTGTGTATTGCCTATTTAAGTTTGTAAGATGTAAAATATTATGTAGAAATTCTTGTGGAATAATGCAAATATTTGATTTTAACCCTGCAAAAAGGCCTTAAATGTATGTTTCTCTTGTTTTTTTACACATTTTTATCAGAAGAAACATTTGTTTTGTCTAATAGTTTGGAAATGCTTGAGGGATGAAACTAACGTCGTGGTTGTGTAAAGTTCAGAAACTAAAACTGTCATTGAATGTATTTATAACCGAAATCTGGAGGGATGATCAGTATGCCAAACACTGCTTCGTTAGTTAGCAATTATGAATACCTCATACCTATTTATAATAGAGCAAGAACATGGACATAGATGCCAAGCTTCCGAACACTACCGAATCTCCATTCACTTAGACCTTATTATGCACACTGCAGTTATTTACAGTTTTAAGTTCAAAGAACTCACAGAAACGTATTTAATCATCGTGAGAAATTATATTTTATGTTGTTTTTTTATTTTTATTTATGTCTGTGAGATTCAGTCTTAATAGAGCTATAATACTGTTCAAATAATAGCATTTGGTGCATATGTGCAGTTTTCTTTCGCTTGAGTGGATGGTAACATTATATGAACTTTTGTATGAGATCAGTTTTGCTTGCAAAAATCTATGAAATAAAACCTGTCCAAATTGATTTGTGTGATTTTTGCTTTAATAGGTATTGAACAAAAAATCACAAGGAAATTAGAGAAGGTTCTTGCATTATATTACAATAATAATTTAGGTATTTTAGATCCAGTGGAGCTGATTTGCTATTGTCTAAAACTTATTCTTTCAGTTGGATCAACCTTCCTAAGCTGTTTATATGGGCATGTAGGTCATAGGAAGTTGAATAAAATGATACCTTGATATTTGTGATCCGATGTCTTATACCAGAAAAATCAGTTTTGCTTACATGTAATTAAACAAATAAGATCTATGGGCGGGCCACTGATCTGCATCAGAATCTGCCTCCAGAGCTTATTTTGAATACAAGGAAGCAGGGCTGCCAACGTGACTTTTAATTTTTTTCTGGTCAGCTTTTCAAAAAATCACAGACAATAGTTTTTACTGACACATTTCAAAACCATAATAAATCATTATGATTATAAGTGATCAATGTCTACAGCTCATAATTCTGATATAATTCTGATATTAACACATTAGCTACATTCACTGTAAACTGTGAAATTATGACAATTAGTCAAAATAATCTGTATAGGTTTCTTCAGCTTTAAAAAAATCATTGATGCCTTCAATTTTTTTCATGGACAGGGCAAAAATGTGCTTTATTTTTATGGACTGTCCTGGAATTTTTGGATTGTTGGCATCTTTGAAAGGGGGCATAACTAGTGTGAGACATGTAACTAACACAGAACATTAGAACTAAACTTCTTACAAACACATCTGCTCTCACAGCTCTGCTGTATTACATGCCTGTCCCCTGTAAGATGGAATCTGAAGTTGAGAGAAACCTGCAGATGTGTCAGAAAGGCCGAGGTCACACTTGCGAGTGCAATGCGAGAAACTCTCACGAGTCTCTCGCCTCAATACCCAACACTGCCGTCGGCACTCGGGACCGCAGTGTGCAGCTGCATGTATTTCTATGCAGCTGAACGCTCCGGAACGAGTTCTTCTGTGCTGCTCCCACACCAATAAGGACAGACTGGCTAATCACTGTACATGATATCTATCTAACCACTGCTTGTCAGTCTCCAAACGGACCCCGCTCACAGTAACACCAACATCGGAACCCTCCGTTGTCTGCCGGGCAAATTCCCCCTGATTTCACCTGACGGTGAGTTGCTGCATGTTCCTACCTCTGGCCACACATATAATGGGAGATTTTGGAACATTTGAATATCTGTCCTTAATGATATTGCAACGTCTCCAATAACTTGGTAGTGTAATGCGGCCCACATATACAGTACAGACCAAAAGTTTGGACACACCTTCTCAAAGATTTTTCTGTATTTTCATGACTATGAAAATTGTAGAATCACACTGAAGGCATCAAAACTATGAATTAACACGTGGAATTATACATTACACTTTACAAAAAAGTGTGAAACAATTGAAAATATGTCTTATATTCTAGGTTCTTCAAAGTAGTCACCTTTTGCATTGATTACTGCTTTGCACGCAAAAAGGTGAACGGATGGACTCTACATGCCTAGTTCCCACCTTGAAGCTTGGAGGAGATGGTGTGGGGGTGCTTTGCTGGTGACACTATTGGGTATTTATTCAAAATTGAAGCGATGAGCGGTCCAACTCACCCCAAACCATCTTGATTGGTTTCAGGTCTGGTGACTGTGGAGGCCAGGTCATCTGGCGTAGCACCCCAATACTTTCCTTCTCGGTCAAATAGCCCTTACACAGCCTGGAGGTGTGTTTGGGGTCATTGTCCTGTTGAAAAATAAATGATGGTCCAACTAAACGCAAACCGGATGGAATAGCATGCTGCTGCAAAATGCTGTGGTAGCCATGCTGGTTCAGTATGCCTTCAATTTTGAATAAATCCCCAACAATGTCACCAGCAAAGCACCACCACACCATCATACCTCCTCCTCCATGCTTCACGGTGGGAACCAGGCATGTAGAGTCCATCTGTTCACCTTTTGTGCGTGCAAAGCAATAATCAAAGCAAAAGGTGACTACTTTGAAGAACCTAGAATATTAGACATATTTTTAGTTGTTTCACACTTTTTTGTAAAGTGTAATGTATAATTCCACATGTGTTGATTCATAGTTTTGATGCCTTCAGTGTGATTCTACAATTTTCATAGTCATGAAAATACAGAAAAATCTTTGAATGAGAAGGTGTGTCCAAACTTTTGGTCTGTACTGTATGAGGCCACAGTCGCATGTAATTGCATATATGACAAAGGCCAAATCACATGAAAGTTCTTGTTTAACCCCTTAATGACTAGGGGTATCTTTGGTTTTGCATTTTCAGTTTTTGCTCCCCTTCTTCCCAGAGCCATAACTATTTTATTTTTTGGTCAAAATGGCCATGTGAGGTCTTGTTTTTTGGGAACGAGTTGTACTTTTGAACGACACCATTGGTTTTACCATGTCATGTAACAGAAAACAGGAAAAAAGTCCAGGTGCAGTGAAATTGCAAAAAAAAGTGCAATCCCACACTTGTTTTTTGTTTGGCTTTTTTACTATGTTCACTAAATGCTAAAACAGACCTGCCATTGTGATTCTCCAGGTCATTACGAATTCATAGACACCAAACATGTCTAGGTTCTATAAGGGTTTGACTTGCTCAGCTGCGACGGGAGGTAATCAGGAGGCACATTCCTTTCAAAAGTTCATGGGATTTATTGCTTCACAAACCCATAACGCAAAAACAGAGTACACATGTCCAGTACTTCAGGCTCGGTCCTGGAGCCTCAACACACACAGGAGGCTTCCAGCTCCCCACATACAGACCCTGTGTTCAGCAGTAGTCTACTTTATATAGATAACACCCACAGCTAACACATATCACATGACTAATCATGTGGTAGTGACATCACCACAGGTCCTAAAACACATATAGAGGTACGGTGATGCCCTTACCCAGGGTTGAGGTATATGGGCAGCCCGACCCTCCCATCTCTCAGTGCTGCCCGTAACCCGGACCCAAGTGTATTAAACGATCCCTTAGTGCTCACGTGCACTAAAGAAAACACTCCGGGTTACATCACAGGGAGCTGCCATCCCTGTGATATATACCTCCCGTTCAATATGCGACCATTAGTATCGCTACATACCTCCCCCCTCTGCCTAAAGCCGTGGGGCTTGGCACCTTCCATTAACTGACTAGAAACTCTTCTCCGTCGTCTCCGACAGTTAAACAGTCTGTCAAAGTCGGGCCCTGCTACTGAACCCTTTTGAAGGCATCCGTCATCCGACTCTGTCACGTACTTTGATAGGGATGCCCCCTTGTCAGACCACCCGCATCCCCAGCGGTCACTACGGTGTCGCAATTTCCTTGCTCCCATACGTCCTGTCTGGTCTGACTCTGTCATGTCCTGCTTTGGTCACTCAGCCCTGAGCTAACTGAGGCCTCACTGCTTCTACCTCTCGCATCAGGCCACCTATGTCCAGTATTAGCTCCAGCTTGAGGACTTCCAGTCTTAAGCGAACCTCTTCGCCTCTCTATACCGTGAGTTGAAGGTGGCGGCCATCTTCCCATTTCCTGCAGCTCTCTGTTGACCTCCCTCTCGAGTCTTAGCTGCTCTACTTCTTTCAAGTACGCCATGTGATACTCCAGGAGCATCCGGATATTCCCAAGGCTCTCCATGGATCCGACAATGAGGAACGGAACCATCCCATCTTCACCCACGACCTAGGCTTCGTCCTCAGCCAGAATCCTCACTCTCATCACACCGGACCTAGTCACCATCTCCTGCATCACTTTCCCAAGTCTTCCGATGACTTTCCTCACCAGACCTCTGGGCACTTGAACTATGTCTTCCACCAATCCAAGCCAACTTTGAGCTTTTCTTGCTTGCTCCAAACGTCGAGCGGCTTCCTTATTCCTCCACATGATCATCTGTTTCGTTCGGAGGCATTGTAGATGCACATCTCTCAGGACAGCCACCCGCTTTACTGTGACTTCCCTAGTTGACAGTATGGCCAACTGCTTCATCTCTGGTGCCCAGTTCACACTACATGCTTCTATTGCCTTTCTGAAGGCCTCATGCACATCCTCAATGGCACATGCTTCTCGCATGTCTTCAGGTACCTCTATTATACACTTGAAAAGCGAAGTCTCCGCTTCTTGAACATACTGTTGGACCTCCTCGTCCTGAGCGTCAGCGCAGTTTTCCAAGACATTGACATTTCTTGTGTGGCCATCTTGCGTGACACTTCCCCTGCTGGATTTCTTCCGTAGATTTCTGGAGCTGGGCATTAGTCTCCTCTATCTTGAGCTCTCGGAGAACTTTATCTTGCTCCTCTGCCAAGCAGCGACGCTCATCCTCTCTCCGGAGAAGCTCCTGCTGTTGCTTCTCTTGGGCCTCTCTGTGCACCTCCGTATCTTTCAATAGGGCCTTGTTCATAGTCTGACACGCTCACAGGTGACCTCTGAGCTTAGAGACTTCCTTCTCCAGCTCATCTACTCTGTGCTCAATCACTTGTCTTAGGACCCTTTCTAGCTCGACTGTCTCTCTAAGCAGCTCTATCTCATGGTCCGGCTCTTTTAGCCACACATGTTGCACCATCACTTCAAATGGTCTCTCGCCCACTCACACTCTGCCTCTTCAGAGTTCCGCCTGTTCCTGCATCCGCAGGTTCAACTGTCTCTCGGCTCTCGGTAACTTCAGAGAACTTCAGCTCTTCAGCATCTGGAACTCTGGGGCCTTCTTCATACTGCGCCATGTCACCTTTTCCGGGTATTGTAGATGTAGGTCTACTACAGGTCTGTTCTAATTACAGCCCTACCTCTGTGCTGGGATTTGTCCGACATGAAGTGTCCTCCTTATCAAGGACAGTAACCTGATCTGTACCTGGCCCTGACTCTTCCTCATCATTTCTCTTCTTAGAGGGTGTAACCTGTCCCGCCTTTCCGCAGTCCCTTCGGAGAGAGGAAGATCTGCCATTTTTACTCGGCTCCACCTTACTGCACTCACTCTATATATCAGAAATGCTCACTTGCTGTGAGCGCCGACCATGAATCACATCAGCTGCATGTCATGGAAAAGGTAAGGCTCATCGCCGAAACAGGGAAAGTCGTCCAATGACAGACTGTGTCCGTCATTGGATGTTAAGGGGTTAAGATGATAAATCCTATTTGTATTTTTTAACTTTAATAGATTTAACTTCATGGTCAATGATTTTGCAACATCGGCAACGTGCTTTCCCACATTTAAATTCCCCTTTCTTAATCATCTCGGGGTGTTTTCCCCTCCCAACTTTAGATTTCAAAATACAATTCTTATTTTTATTTCTGTTGCTTTTCAAAAGACTAGGTGCAATACAGTTTTTCACTGCTAGACCCCTGCGGAATATTATGGAGGGTCTATGTGGGATAATTTCTTTCAATATGGGGTCTTTTCGGAGGAGATACAAATATTTGTTTAAAATTATTGGAATCCGTTTATTACCCCTATTGTACGTGGTGTGAGACAGTGAAGGGGTGTGTACTGGACGGCGTGTATATCTCGCCCAGGTTTCTTAGCTGGGGTGCATAAGGAAGATAGGTTAGCAGTACGGCGTTCACTCCATTCCCTTCCGGTACAGGATTGCAGTTCAACCCTGAGTGTACACAGCTGCTTAATGAGACAGCCAGAAGTAGCTGCTTGAGGAAGACAGAGGGGGCTCTCAGTCTGGATCTGACTTCAGACTCTGTTGGAGTCTCCTGCAAACCTCACGCTGGTAACTACAGATTATGTGTGTTATTTTGGGCCAGGCTATTAGAGTCTGGTCCCTGATAGTGAGGGAATCTATCCATGTGTAGTAAGTAGCCTGAGAGGCTTAGGATTTCTGTTTATGAGGTGTTTTAATCACGTTCTGTTTGCTGTGAACTTTAATAAAGCTGGTTGCGACCAGTTACACCAGAACTGCTGTCTGTGAATGAACTGTTTATGTGCCACTCCGTCTACCAGGACGGCGATCTCAGAGCTATATCCCCTGAAAAGCTTACAGTGGTTATAAAATTATGTCTTCTTCTCAACATTACGATTGTTGAGCTAAGCCCTTTTAACCAGAAGTTTGAGAAAATGTTAAAAAGGGATCCGAACCTATAGGTGTTTCTCACAAAATCAAAATATCAAAAAAGTTAATTTATTTCAGTTTTTCAATACAAAAAGTGAAATATATTATATAGTGTCATTACAAACAGAGTGATCTATTTCAAGTGTTCATTTCTGTTAATTTTGATGATTATAGCTTACAGCCAATGAAAATCAAAAAGTCTTTATCTCAGTAAGTTAGAATAATTAACAAAAAACACCTGCAAAGGCTTCCTAAGAGATTAAAAAGGTCCCTTAGTCTGTTTCAGTAGGCTCCACAATCATGGGGAAGACTGCTGACTTGACAGAAAGCTGTCATTGGCACACTCCACAAAAGGTCATTGCTAAAGAAGCTGGCTGTTCAGAGTGCTGTATCCAAGCATATTAATGGAAAGTTGAATGGAAGGAAAAAGTGTGGTAGAAAAAGGTGCACAAGCAACCGGGATAACCGCAGCCTTGAAAGGATTGTTAAGAAAAGGCCATTCAAAAATTTGGGGGAGATTCACAAGGAGTGGACTGCTGCTGGAGTCATTGCTTCAAGAGCCACCACACACAGATATATCCAGAACATGGGCTACAAGTGTCGCATTCCTTGTGTCAAGCCACTCATGACCAATATACAACGCCAGAAGCTTCTTAACTGGGCCAAGGAGAAAAAGAACTGTACTGTTGCTCAGTGGTCCAAGGTGTTGTTTTCAGATGAAAGTAAATCTTGCATTTCATTTGGAAATCAAGGTCCCAGAGTCTGGAGGAAGAGTGAAGAGGCACACTATCCAAGCTGCTTGATGTCTAGTGTGAAGTTTCCACAATCAGAGATTGGGGAGCCATGTCATCTGCTGGTGTAGTTCCACTGTGTTTTATCAAGACCAAAGTCAGCGCAGCAGTCTACCAGGAAATTTTAGAGCACTTCATGCTTCCCTCTGCCAACAAGCTTTCTGGAGATGGAAATTTCATTCTCCAGCAGGACGTGGCACCTGCCCACACTGCCAAAAGTACCAGTACCTGATTTAAAAACAACAGTATCACTGTGCTTGATTGGCCAGCCAACTCGCCTGACCTTAACCCCATAGAGAATCTATGGGGTATTGTCAAGAGGAAAATGAGAGACACCAGACCCAACAGTGCAGACGAGTTGAAGGCTGCTATCAAAGCAACCTGGGCTTCCATAAGACCTCAGCAGTGCCACAGTCTCATCGCCTCCATGCCACGCTGCATTGATGCAGTAATTTATGTAAAAGGAGCCCCCACCAAGTATTGATTGCATTTAAAGAACATACATTTCAGTAGGCCAACATTTCAGATATTAAAATCATTTTTGAAGCTGGTGTTATAAAGTATTCTAATTTACTGAGGTGACTTTTGGATTTTCATTGGCTGTGAGTCATAATCATCATCATTAACAGAAATAAACACTTGAAATAGATCACTCTGTTTGTAATGAGGCTATATAATATAGGAGTTTAACTTTTTGTATGGAAGAGCTGAAATAAGATAACTTTTTGTAAATATTCTAATTTTGTGAAAAGCACATGTATGTGTTCAAGGTCCCAATGCCTGTGAAAGGTATCACTGAGTAAGCTATGGACGACAATTGAAAAATATATAAAGAAGAAAACTGTCATGCTGGATTAAAGGGTATGCCACACTAAGCGAGATCGCTAGCGAGATCGCTAACGAGATCGCACCTGTGTCACCATTTTATGACGCAGTAGCGATCTCGTTAGCGACTTAGCTGTGTGATTCCAAACACATCTCATCAGCGATTTGTGATTCCAAACACATCTCATCAGCGATCTGTATAACGACCTCTGCGGTCGTTGGGAAAACCTAGTCTCACCTGCGATGCTGGTGAAGTCGTTCATAAAGGGTGTCACACTCAGCGATTCAGGCTCACCAGCGGGACACCAACGACCAAAAAACGGCTCAGAACGTTCATGAGCGATCAACGACATCTCAGCAGGGGCCACATCACTGTTACATGTCACGCACAGCTAAAGTCGCTAACGAGATCGCTACTGCGTCATAAATGGTGACGCAGGTGCGATCTCGTTAGCGATCTCGTAAGTGCACAACAACAGGAATAGAAAAGGGGGGAGTGGAGACCACGAGGCGGATCTGAAATCACCCTGTCTGCCCTAAACATCCCTATATAGGTTCTGCACCTATCATCGAGCAGGAACCTAATCCTTGCCAGACCCTAGCAATATGACCTACATAGGGAGGGGACAGTGTCAGCACTTGTCATTCCCCACTTTAACTAAAGACAGAGAGGGAAGATGGGGAAACACTTAGATTGAGAAGACAACTGAGATGTGATGCCAACAATCCTTCAAGGGTCCTCAGGGAAAGACACTAGCTGACTACTGGAACTTCCAACAAGACTGAGGCAAGTTTGAGCTACATACCAGCACCAAGCTGCAGCAATTGAATGTATTTAAACCTTCGGCCCAGGTGTGTGATTAACAGCAGAAGGTGGAGGTAACTATTGGGTCCTATGAGGGAGAAAAATATTGTTCCATAATAGAGATGCAAAAATCAAAAAGGTGCTTGAGCTGAACGCAAAGTACTTCTACAGCCACATCCAGGATGACTGTCACACCTGACTCACCCATGACAAAGTGCTATTCCTTCTTTACATTTTACATTATATGTGTATGGATATAGTACATCTTTTTTTATCTCATCACCTATACATAGATACATTTTCTTTTTCTTGTTTGGGTGTTCAAATTATTTATTCTAAAGCGGATTAGAGGTGAACTTTGACATATTATGTGCCCCTTTGGCACCTTTATTCGAATGCCAACCCCTTTTTAAGCTGTTTGTCATCACATTTTTATTGCAGTTGTATACTAAAGAAGTATGATGACTTTGAAACCCGTAGATAAATAAAACCGCATTGATTCATCCTTCGTGTGGGACTCCACCCGCAGCACAGAAAAAACACTCAACATTCCACTTTACAATAACATTTAAGAAACTGCTCCTCAGCAGATGCACTAAAGACGCGTGCTACATGTGCTTGAAGAGTTATGTGTAGCCTCAGCCTCAACCGTAGCACAAAACTTAGCAGTCCAGGACTTATTTAGCTCCTCACATTATATGACAGAATACACAGTGGCAAGTTCAAAAGCATTTTTCTCTTCATAGTGTCACATTCTTGTAGAAATTTGCTGAACAAAAGTTCATCTGTGAAATTTGAAGCCTCTGGGCCACACTGCAAAATCTGTGATCGGGATCTTCACATACTATGTGCCCATTATAATCCAGCCATCTAATAATTATGTGATGAAGAAACGTGAGGCCCCTCACCCTTCAAGTAATAAGGTCCAAATGCAACTGTTATTCGAAGTGCAAATAACAGGTGGTTTTAGGTTAAAATCCTATATGCAGAGAACCAGGGAGTGCACATAGAGCCCTCCCGGTGGGCACACATGCCATCTCCTCAAAACTAGCATTGCCATCGCTCTCCTCAGCCCGCTCGCCATCTCCCTCATCACTAGTGCCGCGGCCACTCTCCTGCACACGCGCCATCCCATCAGGCCGCACACCATCCCATCAGAATGCACTGAGGAGGGGGATAGGGCATGGGCTGAGGAGAGTGGCGGTGCTATTGCTGAGGAGATGGCGCGCATGCCCACTGTTAGGGTCTGCAGAACGCACGAAATAAATATAAATAATAGATGCGTTCGCAGCCCGGGGTCCACCGTGCAGGCAGAGCATGCTGCTAGTAAGATGGCACTATGTGGCGGTATAAGCGAACTCTGTTACACCACAGAGTCGCTGACATAGATGCTGTGGCACTATATGGCGGTATAAGCAAACTCTGTTACACCACAGTCGCTGACATAGATGTGGCACTATATGGCGGTATAAGCGAACTCTGTTATACCAC
>VIAB01004066.1:77714-88508 GCA_009801035.1 Oophaga pumilio | reverse complement strand
TTATAACACATTGTACTTTCCGTTAAAAGGAAACGTAGATTGATATGTTTTGAACTTATGACAAAAAACCCTGATATTTCTGAAAAAAATTGGAAAATTTACTCTTTTGCAAACTTTTAATATGTCTGCCGTGAAAACAGATTTTTTTTATACATCCATTTACTTTTTAAACATTAAATGGCTTATCAGTTTAGCAATTTTCCATATTTTCAAGAAATTTTCAGAAAACAATAGTTTAGGGGTCAATTTAGCTTTCAAGTGACCTTGAGGGTCCTACATATTAAAACCCTGTATAAATCCTTTGATTTGAAAAAGTGATCGCCTTAAAGTATTTAAAAACATTTTAGGACTTTTTTTTTAACACTTCAGATGCTTTACAGGAACTGACACAAATTGGAATATAAAAATGAAAAATTCAATTTTTCTGCAGTGAAATGTCGTTTTATCCCTAAATTTTTCATTTTCATAAGAAATAATAAGAGAAAAAGCATCACATGACATATTACGTAATTTCTTCTGAGTACACTATGTGGGGTAGTATACCATTGTTTGGACATCGATTTCACTGGAATAGTTTGCAGGCATCATGTCTTAGGAAGGAATTTATTTAGGTTTGCAATGAGCATTTTGATGCCACAGATGTTTCACAAATTCTTTTACCATTAAGCTGTGAAAATTAATAATTATACTCTCTAAAAAAAAATAGTTTTAATTATTATTTCATTTTCTGCAGAGATAATATGACAAAATTAAAAATTGTAATGCATTTTTTCTCCAAAGTAAGGCAATTCCCCATGTGTGGTAATACACTACAGTTTCGGTGCATGGAACAGCTTAAAAAGGATAGAATGCCATAAAGCTTCTGGAGCACAAATTTTTCTTTATCTGGATTGGTTTTCACGCACCATATCACTTATGCAGATCTCTGAGGTACAGTACAAGTACAGTGTAAATTTCCACAGACGTGACCCCATTTTGCAAACTACACCCCTCAAGGATTTCATCGAGGGAGTGAACCTTTTTTACTCAATATATGTTTCAAAGATTCCTTTACTATTGGGCTTTGAAATTGAAAAATTACATTTATTATAATATTATGTAGCTGAGCACAAAATATTTATTTTTTACAATTTTTCACACTTTCTCCATCTTTATTGTTTTTTCAGGGGTAGCTCCATTTGATCACATGTCCTTCATGATCTGGGATCGGTATGATTGTTTTATATACTTAACTTTATTCTATTCCCTTATGTGTTCCTATGTTTTTTAATACCCATTATTTAAAATCTTTACGCTTATATTTTGGGCTATTTTTCTTCTTACCCATATATTTTGATTGTTATGTGTTTTATTTTTATTTATTAGGTTGAAGGTTAGATCTCATATATATGTTTGATCACATATATATATAATAATTTTATATTTTTCTACATTTACATAATAAAAATATTTAAAAATAAACAAAATGTGCTGCCTTATTCTGGTAGCCATCTTTATTTTCTGCTGACAGTGCTGAATGATGGCATATTTTTTGTAGAGTTCATATATACCATTTTGGAGTATATTGACTTTTTCATGTATTTAAAAAAACAGCAATTATGGCTTTGTTTTTTCTTGCTGTTTATGGTATTCATTGGATGTTCATAGCATGCTCATTTTATAGTTTGAGTCGTTACAGACACAGTCGTACTAAATGCATATGATTAATTCATAATTTTCATAATTTAATACTGTTTATTACAATACAGTCCAATAAAAATGTATTTAATATGTTACCATATTGTAAAAGACATCATTTTTTTATTTTTGCATTAATGAAATAGTATATGGGATTTTTTCTACACGAAAAGTGTTTAGGTCTATGAAATATGTGACATATGGCTAACACCCATATGCATTAGGATTAACTGTTTAAACTCTATTCGCTCATGTGCCCAGTTTGGCGGGTTATTTAAAAAAATGACCGCTTATAAGATGAAATTTCCTGACCGCTATCCTTTTTGTTTTTTGTCCTGATGAAGAGGTCATGTAGAACTTTGATGCGTGTTGACTTTTAAAAACCTGTAATATTAAACTCTTTGGATTTTACCTCTGCCTTGAGTGTTATCAGCAGCGCAAATGAATTACACCACCTGCTTACACATCAATATTTGTGATAAAGTTATAGTATAGATATCAATTATAAATATTCTTTATTTTTTTTTGCTTTGCTAAAATAAAATCCCTTATTTTAAGAAAAAAAAACATTTTTTTGTGTGAAACATAGATCTTGAACTTATTTTTTTTTTATTAATTGGGGTGTATGATGTCTTTTTTATGTGTTGATTGGTACCATTTTGGGGTACCTGTGACTTTGTATCACTTTTTATTCCTTTTTATAGGAGGCAACGTGAGTAAAAACGATTCTGGCTTAGTTTTAAAACAAATTTTTTTTTTTACAGTGTTCAATAGGCGGGATAATTACTAAGCTCATTATATAGTTTTGGTTATTATTAAAAGTTATATACCAATTATGTATCTTTCATTTCAATTTCATTACTTTGTGAAGGCACTCTTGCTTTTTTTTATAATTTTGTGATTATTTGATTTCTTCATCATGTATTTTTTTAGGCAACATGTCATAAACAGCAAGTTTATTTACTTATTTTTAACAGTGTTAACTGTGGAGGGGTTAAATTGAATTCTAATTTTATAGATCTTGTCTGTACATGTGCAGTATTGCCAAATAACTATAGTTTTTTAAAAAATATAAAAAAATATATAAAGGCCAATTCATCAAAGCTTTGACACCGCAAAAGCGCCTTAAAGGGAATCTGTCCCCCTAAATTGGCGGGATATTTAAATGATGGCAGTCGTCATAAATGGTGACGCAGTAGCGATCTCGTTAGCGATCTTGCTAGCGATCTCGCTTAGTGTGGCATACCCTTTAGACCATACTGATAGCAAGGCCTAGTAGGCTCCCAAAGCTGAAAGACCAAGAGGCTATTGTTAGACCTTAGGTTGCCAAGATAAACACTGGAACCCTGCAATTGCATTGTGAGGAGGCAAATGAAGGTATAGAGGGTGGCTGCACCCTCTGTCAACCATCTAAATATAATGCGCACTATTTAATGTAGCATCTAAAGGGTTAAACTGTGAGGATCACTGCTAGCATTGAACCTGACAGATCTAGTAGGGTGTCAGCTATATGTAACTGTTAGATCAACGAGATGTATAAATCCATTACAGAGGTTGTCCCCTTTCAAGAAATATTGGTTACTGGGTGCAGTTTGATATAAAAAAACAAGCATGCTATGTTATACTCACCAACCCTTGGGCCAACAGTAAGTCTCTACCACTGTTCCTGGTGTCCGGCATTGGAAGTGGCACTGACATTACTTCAACAGTGTGGGAATCAATCAGTGAGTTCAGTGGTTCTGAGTGGGGCATCCTGTCAAGACTGGCATGGCCGCTAAGCTCACTGATTGGAAGCATCACTGTCGACGTGACGTCAGTGCCGTCATACAGTGAATCATCTGCGGGTTGCTGTGCAGGAATTCACTGTGTGGTACCATGCTGTGTTTGGGAGGCACTTTTGTTGGCATCATACTTTATGATGGCCATGAAAGGGGAAACTAGTGCTTCAACAGGAGGAAAAGTATTCCTATGGGTTGCAAAGTTGTAAGATATGTTTTTCTGTGCCCCACCGAATATTTTCTTTTTTTTGAGGGGCGAACCGATCAGAAATTCTATTATGGAGCTCCATGATTTCTATGTGCGCCCCTACTTTTTTGTGCCTCACAAACCATGCTGACAGCTCTTACCTACACCGAAACTGTAACAAACTGTGTAAAAGTAGGCTGAGTGAACCAGGGTAGTCTTCTCCCATCTATAGATGTTAATATTCCTTGAAAGCAAGTAGATGCTTTGACATGATCTATGGGGATAACTTTGCAGCATGCAATGATGACACTACAGTTATATAAAACTGAACAACCGTTTTAAAAACAGTTATTAATTTAGGGAAGAAAGTTGTTGGAACCCAGGCAGATAAATCGCTTTGATTCCTGACATTAAACAAAGGATCTTACAATATAGATATTATGTCAGTGTGATTGATTGTGTTCTTTCTACTGTTGTTACATATAAGACGTTTCCCGGCAGCCCATACTCCAAGAGGCTAAAGTTGCTTAAGTGGATATTTCCTTGACATGCATAGATTAATGACTAATGCCTTGAGAGCCGACATCAAGCATAAAGTAAAGAGAGCAGTATGACTGCAGTAATGCAATGAACAATAAGGTGAGAGGTATATACAGAATAACTGGAGGTCTACTTAGTCAGCAAATTGTGAAAGTATATAAACCAAGGATGTGCATTCTGCCATAGAGGTAAGGAAATGGCCTATGGAAAGGGATGGACGGGGAAACAAACACAAGACCATTTTGTCTTATTATTGGTGGTAAAACTGGGGTCACGATAAAGATCTGTATAGTTCATTGGTTACAAATATTAATTAATATTTTAATAGGTTAAAATTGTGATTAAAGCAAACTTAGCACTTGGAAACAGCTAAGAAAGTACGTTTTAGTACTCTATTTCGAGGTCTGGATTATGTTCATGTGCCGTTCTTAGAAGCGATTGAAAGTCACATGCATGACCTCTGGAGAAGTTCTGTATGTTTTACATAGGTGTTATTGTATATATTATGTAATAGATGGGTAGCAGAGAGCGCATGATTTCGACCCACGGACTGCTTCTCGTTATGGTTCGTTTATATTACAAAGGACAATACTTCTAAACAGACATATACGCAACTTTTGCCCTAGCAGTAAAGGTTTGTTATTTCTTACAAAGACGTCTAATGAATTATTACATATCATAAAATTAAATGTCAAACAACTACCGCTCCCATTCCCATGAATTATGATAAGTTAACACTATACTGAGCAGGGGATGCCAACGTGTTTTAATTCCCTAAGAATCTCACCACGTTCGGTATGGCTTGTAGGATTATGCGATATTCTTTGGGAGGTTGTCGGTATTTCCATGGATTAACAGGCTGTCTAAATGCTTGCTCGCACTCCCATATCGTTCACATTTCCTGCAACAACTGGAAAAATGGTCAAGATAAAAAGCCGTTTGATATGATATTGAATTCATATTTGGAGTGATTTACTATCTTATTTAAGCAAAAAGAGTCGACAAGAAAAAGAATTCATATTTTTTCCTTAATTTTAATTCATGCTTTTTCATCTGGCTGTATTGTGTGGTATTTTATAGCATCTACATAAAATGGTAATCTCTGCATCCTGTACTTTGATGTCTTATGAAATGGGCCATGTTATATAGCTAAAGATTTATGAACAACCCCCTCCTTCTTCAATAATGCATTGGCAGATTGCTTTCTACAACTCTACTATGGCAGAAAATCTCTGTAGTATTCAACTCTTAAAAATGCATGCTCTACACCTGTATTGTCAACTACATTTTTCAATGGAATGGAAACACTGTCTTAACCAGGCTTAGACTGGTCCATAAGGTAACAGGGGAATCCCCTTGTGGGCCCCTGTGCAAATTTTGGCCCCCAACCCAAATATATGGGCAGTACTTGGCATAATTCCTTTCTCCTCCTGTACCAGTCGTAACTTGTATTGTCTAAGAATACTGTAATTGTTTTATTATGTATACCCCACCTCACCTGTAAAGCGCCATGGAATAAATGGCGCTATAATAATAAATAATAATAATAATAATTCACTTGATTCACTCTGTACAGAAAAAAGCAGCATCTCATCATTCATTAACCAAACTACCCAGTTTATTATTATATAGAGATATAGGTAAATTTGTGAATGAGTGTAGTGTAATATTTGTATACAGGTGAAAAGAGGGCCCCCCCAAAGTCCATGTTACTGGTGGGCCCTTGGCACCCAAGTCCGACACAGGTCTTAACAGTATTGGTTGATGACACCAGTAATGGATGCCTGGATATCATCCTACAGTAGGAGGAGATGTCAGCAAGAAGGAGCAACTAATTGATGCAGAGGGCTGACTCCATTGTGGAAATTGTGATGCTAGCAGCATAATAATGCACAGTTCAGCATACTTTTACAACTGGATGTCCCATGCTATGGTGAGGGAAAGATATGCTAAGACCCGTAGCAGTATGTAAAAATGCTAGAGCGCAATAGGGTCTTATCCACCTTAGAAGGTTGCTATAAATAAGTAGAACCGTTCACCTTGTGTGGTTGTGTGAGACATAACTCTTATAGAGCTTGAAAACCAGATGCAGCAGCTTAAATAGACAGTAGAATTAAATAGCAGGATAGGAAGTATTTCTGCGTTCTCCGGATTAAGTCAAACGTATAGATATAACTATAGGCTTGATGTCAACGCGTTTCAGAATCCACTGACTCCTTCTTCAGGACAACCATGCATGAACGAAAACTGGTATACATGGTTTAAGTACAAAAAAAAATTCTATAAAGAGCAACAAGTGCAGAGGGAGGGGTATATACAGTCACATGTCAAAAATCGTGTATAAAGTTGTATCCATGTATATATATTTTTTATCTATAAAATAACAGGAAGAAATAAATTAATTTAAAAGAATGATGCAGATGACATAAAACAGATTCTAATAAAGTGAATAAAAGTTTATTAATAGACACTTTATATTTATCATTCTCTAGGGGATACGATCCTTGTGTTGACGGGAAGGAGAGAAAAAAAGAAAGAATACAAGAATTGAACTGCTATGTGTGAAGCTATATCACAATCTAAATTAGAAATTACATATACTGTATATACAAATACTGAGGGCGTGTGACCAATGTAATAAAGGGCAGTAAATGTGCTATGAGTAATTGTTTGAATCATGCCTGCAAAACATGCTTGTTTTATTGTTTCATTTCTATTTTTATGTGTTACTATGAAACAATAAAACAAGCATGTTTTGCAGGCATGATTTAAATAATTACTTCTAGCACATCTACTGTCCTTTATTACATTGGTCACACGCCCTCAGTATTTGTATATATATATATATATATATATACAGTATAATGTGAGTACGGCACACATCAAACAAGCATAGCGTTCATGTCACTGAAGCACAGTGCACATGTCACACAAGCACAGCACACAAGTTAGACAAATCGCACAAGTATTTTACGTGTGACACATGCAGATATGTCACACATGCACATAACATACAAACATTTTGAACACATATAGACACAGGGTACACATCAAACATATCAGAAAAGCACAGCACATACATTCAAGCACAGCATACACATCAGACATGTCAGACAAGCACAGAACACACACCACATAAGCACAGTGCACACTAACAAGTACAGCACACATCATACAAACACAGCATACACACCAGACACATCACACAAGCATAGCTGACACAAACAACTACAACACACACATCAGTCATGTAGACAAGCACCACAAACAGATCAGGCATGTTATACAAGCACAGCACATACATCCCACATGTTACACAAGCACAGCGCACACATCACACATGTCACAAAAGCATAGCACTCATATCAGACATGTAAAAAAAACACAGTGTATCTATCATCAGACTGCATTGGTTACGCAAACACAGGACATACAATATATACATACACAAGAAAAACACTAACACACAGCATGTACACAGTTATCAATGCATAAACCACATTATAAACAGGTCAGTAAAGCATCAATCAGATTGCTACTTTTGCTACTAATTGAATTGCAAAAATGGTTAAGGACCAGAAAAAAAAAATTTTTGATTGTGCAAAATTCATGAACCACGTGCACCACTTTGATGAATTTGGCACCAAAAAAAATGAAAAGTCGCAAATGATGAATCAGGTCCACAGACTCTCTATCTACCCATATGTTCCTTCTTTGCCTCTCCAATAAGCACCTTCCATAAAGAAAACACAACCCGTGTATTAAATCTGCACCTTCCTTAGAGTGGAATGACATTTACGCTTTAATACTATTATTGAGTATCATCACAAGGAAATTTGCTCCCTAAAGCAGCCAATGGTTCAGAAACATTAAAATATAAGATGCAAATTGCAGGTGTCTAACACCTGTAGCAGAGTAGTCTCCAAAACAAAACAAGCCATGGAGTTTTATGACCTGAGGTTGAGGGTCATTCCCAAGAACACATAAATATTACCCATGAGTTTTCAACACGCCAAATGGGTTCAGCATCCAACAATAACATTCAAAGGGGTCTGGAATCTGGTTTATACACTCAGTTAGCTCAGACTTATTTAGGCAGTGGAAAAAAGATGGAGTTGTAACTTCTCTGGTATTAAGAGAAAATGGTCACAACCTGCACCGTATCAACTTTTATGGCTCCATAAATTCTGTCATTAAACAACCCAAAGCTGTGATAATCTGCAACTATATTGAAGTTGTGTTTGTTTTTCACTGATTAATATTGATGTAATGTTATATCAATGGTGTGCATTAGGTTAATAAAATAACTTCTTATATCGCATCATATTAGGGAATTTACAGTTAGGGTTATTGTTATTTTAGCAGAGTGCAATTTTTCTATCCTTCACTTGTTCAGGGAAATTATTGAAACTGGAAAGTGAGATACCTTCTAAGACCAATATTACTCTTTACAAGACTGATTATATATAACCACATATAAGGCATTGTTATGAGCAAGACTATGTTCACATATCTTGTTATCATACAGTCAGTGGCTCTGTCAGGACTTACGTCTGAAGCCCTCAAAACAGGATTTGGATGTTTATGCTGAGGGGCCATTGACTATAATGTTGCAGATGGGGCCACATTTTCATCTATCGGCTTACTGTAACATGCAGTCGAACCCGTCTTGGAGCAAGTCTCAAATAGGTGGATACTGCCGAAAATCATGTATGACAGAGCTTATATTGACTGCATCTAGCTCATTAGAGTCAATGGTTTGTGTTAGTACATTTGTCGGAATCCCGTTTTCCAGGACTTCAAACGTAAGTCCTGACGGAGCCCCTGACCGTAACGCCAAAACACAATAAGAGCATAGCCATAGGTGAATCAAAATGCAAGTTAAAATATCTCTGGACAGGTGTAGGTTTATCATCTTTGATATGTTCCTGAGACCAGTGATTGGTTGCAGAAGTTACCTTGATGTACATGATGTCATCACTGCAGGGCACATACACAAGGCCAACCGGGAAAACTTGAGCTGGAGATGCATAATCTGGCAACCCATTTGGCTGCCAGTTTATGTGTAGTCTTTAATAAGGTTTTGTTTATGCAGTTCTTGAGCCAAAACCAGGAGTAGAGTCAAGGGAAAAGAGAAACTGTCCTTTACACTTTCCATTGCTTTGTCTCTGTGACTGCTAGAAAGAATCAATAACTGCACCCTGTTATGATTTGGTAGCTGAGGAGAGCAGGCAAAAAAGGAAATACACCAGAGCAGTTGGAAACTATGAGATTGCAGTACCCTGACTAACCACCACAACTAGAGGCAGCCGTGGAGCGTTCCTACGTTGGTCCTAGACGCCTCGTCACAGCCTGAGAAACTAACTACACCTGAAGATAGAAAGAGGAAAGCTATCTGCCCTGGAGCAGATCCCCAAAGAACATTGAAAGCCCCCAAACATGTAATGGCGGTTAGACAAGAAGAAATACTGACACAGACAGAAAATAGTATGAGCAAACGTTGGGGCCCAAACTTACTAAATAGAAAAGGATAGGAAGGGCACTTGCTGCAATCCCAAAAAACCCTGAAAAGCACCAACTCCACTAATTTCAAAAACACCTGAGATCACACGACCTCTTCCACCTAAATTAGTTCTCTGGTGTAACCAAAAACAAAACAGCAGCCACTGAAAAAACTGGAAAAAGCAAATGTACAAACATCAGTGGCTGAACTGAACTGAGAGGCAAAAGCCCCCAGAGGGGACCCTGAAGGCCCCCACAGAAGTGCAGGACAAAATGCAAAAATCAAGCACAAAAACAAAAAGAAGAAAATGTCTTATCTGTTAGCAGGAGATTCAGACACGACACAGCAGGCTACCAAGGAAACAGGAATCAAGGATTGAGACCAGAAAAATTGATCACCGGCAACCCTGATGGGAAGGTGACTCCCTTATATAAGACCAGTCAGTAACACCTGATTCCCAATCCTCACAATCTTCACTGGACAGTCCAGTACCGTTTGTAACCACCAGAGGGAGCTTCTGCTCAGAACTCATTTCCAGCCTATTCACAACAGTACCCCTTCTAAATCCTTATGTTTCTCCCAGTAAAATAATAACACTAATAGTTATCTCCATTACTGTCATCGTTCCAGTGGTGTTGGCTCTGTCTCTCCTGGAGATTGCTTAACATTGATATCTCAGGCAATCCCTGCGGCCAATCAACGTTGGCTTCCCTCTCCTCCTACAGACATAATTGACATCCAGAGGAAGTGAAGCTGTGTCTGCTCATTCACTTCCTCTAGATGTCTTGATTTGTCCAAAGCAGGGGAGAGTGAAGCCAGCGTTGTTTGGTTGCAGGGATTATGTGATATAATAATGTCATGCGAGCCCCTTGAGAGCCATGGCCAACACCATTGGAACGGCGCCAGCATCACAAATGACTATAAGTGTTATTATTTTATCGGGGTGAAACATACGGATTCAGAAGGGGTTGTCTGAGTAGTGGAGAACCCCTTTTACACCTAAACCTCACAAAATAAAGGTAGCTCCCAGACAACAGCTACAATTATGCACAAAGTTACAGGCTTTTATTATTATTATTTAGTTATATAGCGCCATTAATTCCATGGTG
>VIAB01004064.1:81698-91814 GCA_009801035.1 Oophaga pumilio | reverse complement strand
CTGTCTGTAACCACCAGAGGGAGCCTCTGCTCATTCATAACAACCCCGGCTGGGAATTGTAGCAACTGTGAGTAAACTGGAAAGACTGCACCCTGCTGTGTCCTCAGAATTATTTACTGCGTCATCTGCCTTGCACTACAACCACGATCATTATAACTTACACATACAGCTGCCCTGGGGCCAGCTCTACCTGGGAAGAGCTATAACAACTCTGCTGCATCACCAACAGCCCCAGTGGACTCTGAAGCAGCTTTGGCTAACACCTTTATTGCCGAATACCACAGGTGGCGTCACAAACTACCTTTCATAAACTTTATCATCCCCTTATCAAAATTTTCATTTGACGCCCAGGGCCACGGACTGGATCACTGCTGCCGTGACACATCCCCTTAAGAACCGTCAGACCCGAGTGCGAGTACCCCACTGCCCTTGGGGGTGCTCCACTAGCACCGATTGTGGGCATTTAACCCCTCTGATGCCGCTGTCAGTAGTGACAGTGGCATAGAGAAGCATTGTGCAGGTTGGGGGCTCCCTGCGCGCTTCCATCAGGACATCGTAATGTGATCGCGCTGTTCTGATGGTCTCCTTGGAGACCCCCAAAACCAAAATGGCCACGGGGTCCTTCGGGGTCCTGCAGGTAAGGTGGCTTGTGAGCGCCTGCTGAGAGCAGGTGCAGGCATGCCTCCTTCCCTGCCTGTCAGATCCTGATCTGATACTCTGCAGTGTACAGTATCAGATCAGAGATCTGACATTATATAGTGATTGTCCCATACTGGGAAAATGTAAAAAAGTAGAAAAAAATATATTAGAATGTGTAAAAATATATTTTTTTAAATCTCTAAATAAAAAAAAAATATTTTTCAAAAAAATACATTTATTTATGTAAATAAAAAAACAATAAAAGTACACATATTTGGTATCGCCAGGTCCGTAATGACCTGCTCTATAAAACTGTCCCACTCATTAACCCCTTCAGTGAACACCGTAAAAAAAGGCAAAAAACAATGATTTATCATCATACCGCCGAACAAAAAGTGCAATAAAACGTGATCAAAAAGACAGATGTAAATAAAAATGGTACCGCTGAAAACGTCATCTTGTCCTGCAGAAAACAAGCCACCATACAGCTCCATCAGCAGAAAAATAAAAAAATAAAAAAGTTATAGCTTTCAGAATAAAGAGATGCAAAAATAATGTTTTTTTTCTATAAAATAGTGTTTATTGTGTAAAAGCGCGAAAACATAAACATATAGATGAGGTATCGAAGTAATCATACTGACCCGAACAATAAAGCTGCCTTACCAATTTTACCTCACGCGGAACGGTAAAAAAAAAGAAGCAATTCCTGAATTGCTGGTTTTTGCTCATTCTGTCTCCCAAAAATGGAAATAGAAAGCAATCAAAAACGCAATGTGCCCGAAAATGGTACCAATAGAAACGTCAACTCGTCCCGCAAAAAACAAGCCTTCACATGACTTTGTCGGCTGAAATATAAAAAAATTACTGCTCTCAAAATATGGCGATGCAAAAACTAGTTTTCGCAATAAAAAACATCTTTTAGTGTGTGACAGCAAACAAACATAAAAACCCGATATAAAACTGTTATTGCTGTAATCGCACTGACCCGAAGAATAAAGTTGCCTAATCACTTATACCACACCAGGAACGGCGTAAAAAATAAATAAAACCAATTCTTGACACGCCGTTCATTTTTTCATTCTGCCTCCCAAAGATCTCAGTAAGGCACACATTTGTCCTGTGCTCTGCACTGAGCGCTTACACCGGGGTTTCCATGTAAATTTCTGAAATACGTGATTCAGACAGAACCTCTGGTTGAATATTCCCTATAATGAGGCAGATGGAGGTACTGTGGACAGCGGCATCCGTCTTTTTAGGATTACATAAAAGTGTTGTCGGCAACAATTTTAATGCACTTCTGAAAAGGACACCGCGGAACAGAGGTGAGATGGAGTCCAGAGTAACTCTGCTATCTCACTATAATGAATGGATCCCTAGGGGGTTTCATCTGAATCACGTCACTCAGACATTTACATGGAAACCCCAAAGTAATTACTCAGAGTAGCTCAGCGTAGAGTGCCAAATAACTGTGATCTCAAACGTTATGTAAAATGTTCCCAATAAAAGCTTCCACTCAATCGACAAAAAAAGCAAGCCCCCACTCAGATCTGTCATCTGTTAATGGAAATATGGGGGCTTCCATGTTGCTGGTAGCACAAAGGCTCTGGAAAAGCGAAATCGCTCCGCCAAAAGAAAGTCAGCAACTTCTCTGCTCCCAAATCCAAATGCCCCCCCTCCCTTCTGAGGTCTAGGGTGCCTAAACCACATTTAGCGCCCACATGTTTGGCATTTCTGTAGTGATGAGAGCCCACCTAATTTACAGGTGCATGTCTCCAGAATCATGGGCTGGGCATAATGTACTGGTCCCTACAACGGCAGTTTGCAATTTTCACTCAGCAACATCCACTGCTGCTTGTTTCTGGAAAACACCCATGGAGTCAAAATCATGAGTACATCTGTAGATAAATTCCCAAAGGGTTATAATTTCCAAAATGGGGTCACTTGAGGAGGGATTCTGCTTTTCTAGCACTTAGGGGCTCTTTTTATGGAATCCACAAACTAGCCTAGGAAAATCTGTGATCTAGGAGGCAAATAGCGCTCTGTCCCTCCCGAGTCACTTCGTATGGCAAAGTAGTACTGTACAGCCACATATGGGGTATTTCTATATTCAACAGAAATTGTGGGACAAATTCTGGTGCCATTTTTACTCATTTCCCAATGTGAAAATGTAAAACTTGGGGCTAACACACAATCTTGATAGTAAAAATGTATATTATTTTTTCTTCACTGCCCAACAGTATAAAAGTTTGTGACACACCTGTGATGTCAATATAATCACTACACCCCTAGATGAACCCATTGAGAGGTTTAATTGGTAAAATTGGGTCACTTTTTTGGGGGTTCTGCTGTTCTGGCACCTCAGGGGCATTGTCAGTGTAACATGGCACCCTCCAACAACTGCAGCAAAATCTGCACTGTAATATGGTGATACTTCTATTCTGAGCTTTGTACTGTGCCTCAAAAGTAGTTTTCAAACACATATCGGTGAACTCAGGACATATTGCACAACAAACTTTGGGGTCCAGTTTCTCCTTTTGCCCTTATGAAAATACAAAATTTGTAGCTAAAAAAGATTTTTTGTGGGAAAAATTAGATTTTTTTTTTATTTTCACGACTTAACGTTATAAATTTATGTGAAGCACTTGGGAGTTCAAGGTGCTTGATACACATCTAGATAAGGTCCCAAAATGGTCTAGTTTCCAAAATAGTGTCACTTGTGGGGGGTTTCCACTGTTTAGGCACATTTTGCATTCAAAAAGTCAAATGGCGCTCCTTCCCTTCCAAGCTCTGCCGTGTGCCCAAACAGTAGATTTCCCCCACATATGGGGTATTGGCATGCTCAGGAGAAATTGCACAACAAAATGTATGGTCCTTCTCCTGTTACCCTTGCAAAAGTAAAAAAAAGCTAGGTCTAAAGGAAAATTTTTGTGAAAGAAGAGTAAATGTTTATTTTTTCCTTCCAAATTCAAAAAATTCCTGGGAAGCACCTGAACTGTTAATAAACTTCTTGAATGTGGTTTTGAGCAGCTTGAAGGGTGCAGATTTTAGAATGGTGTCACTTTTGGGTATTTTATTTCATATAAACCCCTCAATGTGACTTCAAATGTGAGGTGGTCCCTAAAAAAATGGTTTTGTAAAATTTGTTGAAAAAATTAGAAATCGCTGGTCAACTTTTAACCCTTATAACTTCCTAACAAAAATAAATTTTGGTTGCAAAATTGTGCTAATGTAAATTAGAAATGTGGGAAATGATATTAACTATTTTGTGCGATATGACTCTCTGATTTAAGGGCCTAAAAATTAAAAGTTTGAAAATTGCAAAATTTTTGCCAAATTTACATTTTTTTCACAAATAAATGCAAGTCATATAGAAGAAATTTTAACGCTATCATAAAGTACAATATGTGATGAGAGAACAGACTCAGAATCACCGGGATCCGTTGAAGCGTTCCAGAGTTATTAATTACTTCATGAAATGACAGTGTTCAGAATTGTAAAAATTGGCCTGGTCATTAAAGTGAAAACAGGCTTCGTCTCAAAGGGGTTAAGAACTTAGATTTCACTTGACCCACTATAGTAGACACATATAGGAGATTTAATGATATAAGCACACTAGTCTATGGGAGTTCGCCAAACAAGCTTGAAGAGAGGTTATGCAGCCAACTCTTCATTTAGGTACCTGAGAGGTGGAGGATCTCAGAATTGAACAGTGTATACACTATCATATTAACATTGACTGCCAGGGGCATAGCTAGAAAATTCTAAGCCACATAGCAAATATTAGCAAAGTTTTATAATCGCCTCATCCACCCCCAGTTCATATTATGGCCTGGATAAAGGGTATGCTAGGAGCTTTATAGATAAAATTGTGTCACATTATTACATTGATCATATTTTCTTGCCTTTGAGGAAAGTGAAGAGCTCTTGCAACCATTTTACAACAAGTTTCTTGTTTGTGATTTTTAATTTTCCTCAATGGGATTCTAGACAGCTAGATCAGAAGAGCCAACTTGGGCAATGAGGTTTGGTGATAGAGGTCCCCTAGACTTTGAAGAACCTCAGTTATATGCACCATGTGCTCTCCCTATACTCTGGTTCTGGTGAAGGCCATCTACTTTTTAAAAATACTTTTAAACCAAGAACTAGGTGCTCAAAAAGTAAAATACAATGTGAAAGCAGACGACCCCTCTGTCCATGGGTGTAAAGTTTGGATAAACAAGTCTAGATAAAGACAATCTTGAATTTATGTAATCAGCAAAGTTTCTGCCCATGATTTATTAGAGAAGATTGTTCTGAAATGAATTGATAGAGAATTTGGTAAAATAATTTTCAGGTGCTGAACATAAAAATAGAATGCAAGATATAAGAAGTAAATGTGAAATTCTGGATGGAAGGGGCTGGTTAAAACTATCCAAGGTTATCTGTTATCTTGTCATTTTGCCAAGCAACCAAAAATAAAAGAAATATGTGTGTTGTTCTAAGACTTGTGGCTGTGAATTCGGCTGTAAGAAAGGCAAGTTCTCATTAACATTTCAGCTGAACATTTACTACAGGGATTTCCATTGTAAGCCTTGAACCTCTTCCAAAATGACAGCACTAATGGAGAAACCACAAAAGCAAAAACGTGATGGAAACTTATAGCGATTCTAACAAGTCTTGCAAAACGTGCTCCTTTTGATTATCCTGAAGTTGTTTTCTCATATCTATAGGAACAGATGTTAATCCAGATGAGCAGCATCCTCGCTGGCCGATGTTCAATATAAAATCATTATTGATAAGTCATTAAGAATCAAGATGGCCCTCAAACTATAGCGGGAACACTTTGCATACTGTATCTGTGTTTCCGTAACTAAGAAATGAGATGTAATTAAATATCTCCAGCTCCACAAAAATAACAGCCTCAGGTTTCCTCTACTAAAATAAGCCGGAGGTAAGACCAGCGTAAAAAAATATTCAGCTCATATACTAAACCGTAGGGTAACTATGCTTGGCCAGTTTCTATCCATACATCTATCATAGATTTGCAACCAACCTAAACAGTAACTCATTTACTACAATGGCAATTATATACCTAATCTATATGCAATATATTAACTCTCTTAATACTTTAATAGACATTTTCCAATTTAATACATTTGTATATTTTTTCTGTGTTTGCCACCTGAACTCAGTGTAGAAATGTAATTGAAGACCATGTGTCCTGAACTTGATTTTAATACAGTACAGACCAAAAGTTTGGACACAACTTCTCATTCAACGATTTTTCTGTATTTTCATGACTAGGAAAATTGTAGAATCACACTGAAGGCATCAAAACTATGAATTAACACATGTGGAATTATACATTACACTTTACAAAAAAGTGTGAAACAACTGAAAATATGTGTTATATTCTAGGTTCTTCAAAGTAGCCACCTTTTGCTTTGATTACTGCTTTGCACGCAGAAAAGGTGAACGGATGGACTCTACATGCCTGGTTCCCACCGTGAAGCATGGAGGAGGTGGTGTGATGGTGTGGGGGTGCTTTTCTGGTGAAACTGTTGGGGATATATTTTCAATATTTCTTTTAGAGGGACAAAATGTTTTCCAATGTTATCTTATTTACTATGCAATTAAGGCAGATGCCTAGATTTCAGTTGTGCGTAAGGTGGCAAGTGAGCAGATCAATCTACCATAATAACATTTAGAATAATGCTAATAGTACAAGCGATGTGTAATGTTAAAGGAGTTTTATAAGATTAGAAAAGTGCTTTAGTTTTGACAAATAGCGCCACTCTTGTCCATGGACTTGTCCATGTATTGCACCACACGCCCAATCTTATAAGTGAAAGTGAGATACAGAATAGGGCACAATAAATGGACAGAAATGGTGCTGTTTCTGTGAAAAAAAGCAGCCACCTTTTTCTATAATTATACAATCCCTTTAAACCATACGTCACCAAACTGAAGGTTATATGGAATAAAAAAGGTTCAACTGTTTATTACAGACTGACTAGAAATGAATGGTTGATATTTCTGTAATAAGTAGGGCTTCCAAATATACAGTATATTAGGAATTAAAAAAGCACTCCCATCAAGTTTTTATTCTCTTAATATATTGCAGCCATATTATATAGCACTGTGTACTTACAATTGCTCATTTTGCCTTTCTACCCCGCTAATTCTTCTGTTTTCCATTAGATCTATGACATCACATGATTAAAACATATATAAAGCTTATGTTGGTGCGCTGTCAAAGACGTTAGTGAGGATGCAGTAATTAAAATAAGCACCTTTAATTTAGGATCAAAATCACTAATAAAAGGCACTTATTTTAATTACCGTATCCTCATTAACGTCTTTGGCAACACACCAACATAACCTTTATACAGTGCTTAAAAAAATAAATGGAACACTCAAACAACACAATGTAACTCCAAAAACAATCCCACTTCTGTGAAATCAACATATCCAGTTTTGAAGCAATACTGATTGTGAATCAATTTCTCCTGCCGTTATGCAAACGGAACAGACAACAGATAGAAATTATAGGCAATTAGCAGAACAACCCCTATAAAGCAGTGGTTCTGCAAGGGGTGACCACAGACCATTTCTCTGTTCTTATCCTTTTTGGCTGTTGTTTTGGTCACTTTTGCATTTTTTTTCATTGCTCTCACCCATAGAGGTACTGTACAGTAGCATGAGGTGGTGTCTACAACCCACACAAGTTGCTCAGGTAGTGCTGTTCATCCAGGATGGCAGATCAATGCGAGCTGTGGCAAGAAGGATAGCTGTGTGTGTCAGTACAGTGTCCAGAGCATGGAGCAGATGCCAGGAGACAGGCTAGTACACCAGGAGACGTGAAGGGGGTCGTAGGAGGACAACAACCCAGTAGCGGGACTGCTACCTCCTCCTTTTTGAATGGAGGAACTAGGGGAGCAGTGCAGTGTAAGAGCCCTGCTAAATGACCTCCAGCAGGCCACTAACATCCATGTGTCTGCTCAAACTTTCAGAAACAGACTCCATGAAGGTGGTATGAGGGACCGATGTCCACAACTGGGTGTTGGGGTTATAGCCCAACACTGTGCAGGGCGATTGACATTTACAAGAGAACACCAAGATTGGCAGATTCGACATTGGTGCCCTGTGCTCTCCATGGATGAGAGCAGGTTCACACTGAGCTCATATGACAGACATGACAGAGTCTGGAGATGCCATGGACAACGTTCAGTTACCTGCATAATCCTGCAGCATGACTAGTTTGGCAGTGGGTCAGTAATGGTGTGGGGAGGCATTTCTTTGGAGGGCCTCCATGTACTAGCCAGAGGTACTTTGACTGTCATTAGGTACCAGAATGAGATCCTCAGACCCATTGTGAGACCATATACAGGTGCAGTGGGCCATGGGTTCCTTCTAATGCATGACAGTGCTAGGCCTCATGTGGCTGAAGTGTGCCAGCAGTTCCTGCATGATGAAGGCATTGATGCTATGGACTGGCCTGTCAGTTCCCCAGATCTGAATCCAATTGAGCAGATCTGGGACATCATGTCTCGTTCCATCCACCAATACCACGTTGCACCGCAGACTGTCCAGGAGTTGACTGATTCTTTAATCCAGGTCTTGGAGGAGATCCCTCAGGAGAACATCCGCCACCTCATCCGGATCATGCCCAGGTGTTGTAGGGTGATCATACTGTCACGTGGAGACCACATACACTACTGAGCATCATTTCCTTGTTTTGAGGCATTACCACTGAAGTTGGATCAGCCTGTAATTGGATTTTACATTTTGATTTTGAGTATCATTCCAAATCCAGGCCAACATGGAATATTAATTTTTATTTACATTGATCTTATTACATTGATTATGTTTTGTTGTTCTGAACTCATTCCACTATGTAATGAATAAAGATTTACAACTGTAATATTTCATTCAGTGATATCTAGGATGTGGTATTTTAGTATTCTCTTTATTTTTTAATCAGTGCATATATATTTTTCTTTCCCTTTTCACATTAGTGTACCACGGATACAGTCTTGTGCCGTGCCCAACTGCCTACACTCAAAGTGCTACAACCCTGCATTACTGGAAATGACAAGCCATTTTAGCACCCCCATTCCCATCTAATTTTTTGGATCACATGATTAAAAACTGACTAGCTGAATCCTTCTAAGCTCTATGTAGAAACAGGTGTTGATTTTCCCTGCATTATTCATTGTTACTGCAAAAGTCCCTGGCAGGGAGAGGAGAGAGCAGCTGGGTCAGAATTTGAAGAGCGGAATGATGAATGGTGATAAGAGACTTCCTGTTTCTATGTAGAGTAGAGAAAAGAGAAGAATTAACTGGGTAGAAAGGCAAAATCAGCAATTGTAAGTATCCAGTGCTGTATAATATGATGACTGCAATATATTAAGAGGATAAAAACTTTGTTAGGAGTGCTTCGTTAGTAATGTACATAGTAACTCTCTAATATAGTATTATTATCCAGAATGCAACCTTTTCCTATAAGTGTGCTGCTATGATAAAATAGCTGTAGGAAATTTGGGATTCCCTAATGGTTCCACGCCTACACTTCAGCAAATTGCAGGTTTCTTTTTACAGATGGTAGTATTCTGCTAGCAAGACAAGACTAACATCCTGTGCCTATTGACAGGTTTTTAGGGCAAGGGTACATATTTTGAAGAACATGTAAGCCCTACTGAATATTATGGCATTACCCCTGTGCCTACAGGGAGAACTTGTTGTAACACTATAGCATGAATTGCTATATATGCATTTCTAAAGCATTCTCCTGCCATGTCTGTTTTACTAAATGGTACATAACTTACCTGGAGAGTTTTTCTTAGAACTCTGCATTATGCTGTTATACTGTTATATCTCCTGGAAATTAATGAATAAACTAATAATTGGATGTTCTAGTCACACCTATAAGTGGAGTTCAGCAGTCAACATACATCGACATTGCCTAACCATCGCTGATCCTGTCAGCCTGTGTAGACATACACTGTACTGAGTACAGGAATGGCAATACCCAAGTTTTATTCATACAACTTCAGGAGAATTTACAGGAAAGCGGAGTTTTTAGAAAAAATCTCTTGGATTATTTTATGGGTTTATTCAAGAAATTAGTAAACCAGAAATGTTAGGCGGACTGTCAGGTTCTCTTTAAGCACAAAGGTGTGGCTTCACTTTAACTATTAAAACTGCCCAAAACCCCCAATATAATTGAAGAAAATTATGTATTTTGCTACTCTGCATGCAAAAAATACTTATTAGCTCAGCTAAGCTGCTTTAGCCCTCATAAACAAAGTGATGGGAAATTCCACAGGTAAGTTTGACAAGTGTTGAGTTACTGAGAAGCATTTGTCACCCAGACCATGATAACAGCTAAGAGCCTAGGTTGTAGAATATGCAACATAGTGACCAATGCAAATATAATAGTCCTGTATTAGAAATACAGTACAGACCAAAAGTTTGGACACATCTTCTCACTTAAAG
>VIAB01004064.1:53540-63703 GCA_009801035.1 Oophaga pumilio | reverse complement strand
TACTTTTGAATATCGGAAAGTATCGCTCAACTCTAGTGGTAACAGATATTAGTGGAAAGTAAACTTAACTTTAGCAATTACTAGCAGGCAACTAATACCAAAGCAAATAAAGTCATGGGATGCATCAAATGCAGCTTAGATGCCATTATAAGAAGTTTTATCTCTGTACAAATCACTACTCAGACCAGAAATGCAATACTGTGCACACTTTCGGGCTCCAGTACATAAGAGGGAAATAGAAGAACCATAGGGGAAGGGCATACTTACGTACAGTTAGGTTCAAAACTGTTTGGATAGTGACACAAGTTTTGACATTTAAGCTGTTTACTAAATCATATTCAAGATACAGTTATTTAATCAATATGCACTTAAAGTGCAGACACAGCTTTAATTTGAAGGTATTCACATCCTTATTGGGGTAAAGGTTTAAGAATTACAGCTCTTTACTATGTAGCTGCCTCTTTTTAAAGGGACCAAAAGTAATTGGACAGCTCTCTAATATCTCAAAATCTCTTTAATGGGCTGCATGGGCTATTAAATACCCTCATTAATCTGTCATCAATTAAGCAGGTAAAAGATCTGGAGCTGATTCCAGGTCTGGCATTTGGAAGCTGTTGCTGTGAACCCACAAAATGTGATCAGAGGAGCTTTCAATGAAGAGTAGCAGACCATGATTTAAAGAAGAAATCCATTAAAAAGATAGCAGAAATGTTAGGTGTGGCCAAATCAACAGTTTGGTACATTCTGCAAAAAAAAGAGAGTACTGGTGAGCTTGGGAACTCAAAAAGCCCTGGCCATCCACAGAAGACAACAGTGGGGGATTATCGCATAATCCTTTCCATGATAAAGAGAAACCCCTTCACAACACCCACATGAAGAACACTCACCAGGGAATTGTAGCACCGATCATGGGCATTGCTGTGGGGTGTCAGCTGTCACATACAGCTGACACCTGCACGAGATCGCCGTGGTGCTCACCGTGAGGCCGCGCGATCGTTTCGCATACTAGTACTGCTGTTTGCGGGAACGCACCTCCCCGCAGAGCAGTGCTAGTACGGCGCATGTCGGGAAGGGGCTAAAAAATCTTCTCTGCCCACAGCAGCCAAACGCAGTACAGTATCCATTAATTTGTAACCAATCTAATGGCACCAAAATCATCCACCACAGATCACACAAAGAGGTCAAAGCAGGGCCGGACTGGCCATCTGGCAATTCTGGCAAATGCCAGAAGGGCCTGTCTGGTCGTGGGCTGCCTTGTCTGCTACATTGTTAACAGAATCCGTGTTCTCAAGACACCCATACTGTTGAGAGTTGTGTCGAAGGACAAAGTCTCAGTCTCTGTCACTTACCCCAGCAGGCCTCGGGTATCATTAGAAATATTGGTCTTGTAGTAAATCTTCCTTTCCTCCATCCAGGTTAATATTAGTAATATATCCCGTCTGGTGCTTGGGGACAGTGACATCATGGGCCTGTGTGACTTCAGATGCCAGGGCTGAATTTCAGTCCCAGTCCATACCTGGGTCAAAGTATAGTGTAAGAAAAAGCCTATGGAGTCAGTGTGTGAAAAAACTTTACGTGATGGAATTTTTTCTATATTATTGCTGAGTTCAGTGATTGAGAGTATTTAAAAATCACTTTGTACTTTTCAAACAATTTTACCCCTGCAGACCTGTGTTTTCTGTCTTGGGTAGCATCAATTAGCAATGGGTCGTGTACAGGTGAAACTAGTTTGATAAAATCCATACAGTAATTTATTGTGAATTTGTACAAGTTGGTGAATATGATCGGATTAATCAAACTAATAGCCTCAGCTGTCCTTTGTCCTGATCCCCTAGATATTTCACTCCTATTACAGGAGATCTGACGCTCACTGGAATGATAAGCTGGCTCATTATTATTATTATTATACATTTATATAGCGCCATTTATTCCATGGCGCTTTACATATGAAAAGGGGAAAAACATAGACAGGTACAATAAACATGTGCTGGACAAGGGACACACAAGTACAGAAGGAGAGAGGACCCTGCCCGCGAGGGCTCACAGTCTGCAGTGATGGGTGAGAATACACTAGGAAAGGGTAGAGCTGGTCGTACGATGGTTCAGTACACTGAGGATCATTGTAGGCTGTAGGCTTGTCGGAACAGGTGGGTCTTCAGGTTTTTCTTGAAGGTCTCCGTTGTTGGTGAAAGCCTGGCATAGGGGGGAGGCTGGGGAATAGCGGGGAGACAGGTGGATTAGTCGTGCAGCAGAGTGTAGGATGGACTGGAGTGGTGCCAGAGTGTTAGAGGGGAGGCCAGACAGTAGGAGGTTGCAGTAGTCGAGGCGGGAGATGATAAGGGCGTGCACTAGTGTTTTTGCGGTTTCATGGTTGAGGAATGAGCGGATCCGGGAAATATTTTTTCATCACACCATTTATTAAAGGATATTTTATTTTGGGACCATCCCACACAGAGAATTACATTAATCTCCCTGAACTTCCTTGACCGAGTATAATTGGCTCTTTTCTCACTTCGTACATTTCATTTACATTATTTTTTTAAGTAATAAAATCCACATAAATTTCTTCCAGATTCTTAAAAATCCAAAACAAACACGGAGAATGAAAAATAAAGGAAGGATGTAGTCCCGGCCAGGAGCAACATGACATCAAGTTCTTTAGAGAATGAACTTTTATAAGAATATGAACAACATAGCGCTAAGTAGGAAATGTAATATTTCTGCTACAAACTTTCATAAAAACTTGTTAAACAGTTTATTGCTTACTAAAGCATTTTGTGTAGCTAATATAGGATTGTTGCATTCTATATATCAGGACTACAGTAGATGTAGTCAAACCTTTAAAAGAATCTTCACAATACAAAAGTATGCAAAAAAATAGCTTGAAGGACCATTACACCTTAGTTTTAGAGAACAGTGGGTGTTCACAAGTATGAAACCATGCTGATTGAAATGTCATGGCATATCAGGCGATAAGCCATTAAATTATAAATTGGAAATATCTTTTATCTCTTTCTGATAGTGAACACTGATGTTATGTCAGAAACATACACAATTCCATTATTCCCATACATGGGTTGTCTAGCAGCTGTACTTGATAAAAAAGCATAAAAGCCATCCTACCATGACAAGGTGTGCCCATTGTGGTGTTCTAACCTGTCTCTAGTATTAAAACTGTACCATGTGTCAAATGACATCAATATGAATAAGGGCAGAGAAGGACAGAGTCCTGACTGAGACACCCATCCATGGGAAGCTGAAATACTTTACTCAGAGAGGAGAGCCACATCCCCTGTTTGCACAAAGTTCAAGAGATTACAACAAGACCAAAAAACTGAGCCGGCTATAAACTGGTACACATGTAAATGCGCAAGTGTAAGCTGGTATATATGCATGTGTCTAGCTCATGCAAGCCATTTTCAAAATGCCCTGTAAAAGACATGACTATAAATATTGATTTTAATTTCGCAGTGTCTTTAGTCTTATATGTTACACAATCTGCAAAAATGGAGCAGGTTATTATTTAGGAATTCACAACTCTCTAGTACATTTTCGATCTGCAGTATATGAAAAGACCAGACACCTGCAGAGGTTCTCATCACATATTAAAATGGGACAGAGAACTACTTGGAACAGGTCCCCTCACTACTTGGAACAGGTCCCCTTCTAGCAGCCGCATGGGGAGCATTAACGGTATGTAGAACTGTAGATTCTGTCAAAAATTTTACATTTCGGAAAATAAGCGGATCTGTACATAACCATAATTTGACATACTGTATGAATCAACAGTTAACATAAAGGATCATGGAAAGAAATAGACCACTTAGACATGTAAAGAATGTAGAAGTCAAGGCTGAATTCCTGAACTGGTCTAATTGATGGTCATCATTGACCACTTGTTCCGGTCACTTAACAACAGGTGCACAGGAAATTCTTACACACAGGGGGTATGACGTCTTTAAGATCATAAGTGGTAATACCACTTCCTTCAGCTGGATTCACAAGCACACATTAATGTTCTATATCTTAAAATAGCTTCCTGAGAACAACAAACACCAACAAAGTACTCCACTACTAAACGTCTTATTAATAGGCAATAAAAGGAATTTCTGCCATGTTTTCTGGTTACAAGGATATACTGAATACAGTGAACATTGCCGTAAGGCTTGGCTGTGATCTCAAGGTTTCAAGATTTGTTCTTGGCAATTTTTGCTTTGGTAAATGTCCCTCATTTAATAACTATATACATATAGAAAATAAGTAAATACTTCTCATGCCAGACTTATAACCGTAATTATTTGAACCATAGTAGCAGTTTATTTGCAATCAATGTTCTCCAAAAGGCAGGTGCAGATAAGTGTATATCTGTTGGAAGGGCGACCCGGCAAAAAACAAATTGCGCCCAGACCCATGTTGTGCTATGGTGCTGTGCACATGTCCGATTTTTCTTCGGAACAGCTCGTTGGAGGAAAAAAACGCAGCATGGACAAGTTTTAACCGATATTGAGATTACACTCTGCCATGCAAGTCAATAAGTACGTGGAAAATATTGGACTGCACTTGGATTGGATGACATCTGAGTGCAGTACAATTTCCTCGAACTGACACAATGGAGAAAATGGAGAAACGCTTTTCTTCATAAGCCGGCGTCACACTGGCATGTATTTCTATGCAGCCGCGCACTCGGGTCCGAGAGCGGGCGGCCGTGCCGGGTGTTAATGCGAGAAAGTCGTGTGACTTACTCGCATCAAACTCGCCAGTGTGACGCCGGCCTTAGTCTCCTTATTCGAGAGAATCGGATCACACTATGATCAGAGATTGATCAGACAGTAATCTGCATAATTGACCTGACTTTCTCAGATGAGAGAATACACGCTCATCAGCATCTGCCCTTAGAAAAGGATTCTAACCAATTATTTGCAATTTGGTGGCAAAAATAGTGAAATACCATTATCTCCAAAGGACCTGCAAATAATAGAATTAGGGGATCACCCAATGGGGTTTTGAGATGGGATGAGGGGGACAAAACTCTGGAATTATAAAGGAAAACTCATTTTGATCCTTGTTATGAGGTCCTCTCTCTTATATGCCACTGATTGCTAATTATTTTATTATGTCAATATAATTATGTTATGCACAGACCAGAAAAATAATTAAAAAGTTTTTAATTGGTGTATTTTCATAATGTAAAATTATTTGATGTACAGTTTCTCTAATACGGTCCTACACATGAAATGCTTAGATATAAAAACTCAGCAGAAAATTGTTGTTGATCCTGATGAGGATTTTATTTATAGCCATCGCATAGCAGAAGAAAAAATTATTACATCTTCTTAAATAATTGCCTTACATGTGAATAATTTCTGTTTCTTACAACGTTATGTATTATTTCGTAGTTACACTGAACTAGAGCTAGGCATACGCAGTAAGGCCTCATGCCCAAGGTTGAGCCGGGTGTACAGTAATAGCAGTATAGAGGCATATACTCCTTGTACTCTATTATAGAATGATTACAATGTTGTGCAAGGCTTTCCCTCGCTGGGCCAGTCTGCTCCCTTCCCCGTACTCGGAGAGGGAAAGATCCATACACAGATTGTTTGAATGCAGGGTATGGATCTTGCTGAGCGGCAGTTGAAAGGAGCTTCAAAAGGAGCTTGAACTAGGCATTGAAACAGCACTGAATCATATTATATTTCAAAATAAATTAATGAAACATGTTACAAAAATTTCTAACTTTGCAAAGGCTGATCAATAATTATGTATAAAAAAGTTTTTAATACTTTAAAGAGGTAGATTCATCTCCAAGATCCTATCCCAATGTGTAATAATAATTTCAGCATATACCTCCAATTAGAAATGTAGTGTAGTTCTTCTGATTCACTATGTCGTTTACCCCATGTGCAGGGTATTGTAGCAGTTTAGGTATCCATGGTTACAACAACTCATATAGTGACAGCTGTTAGTTGTAATCATAGATACCTACGCTACTGCAATGCCCTGCACATTGGGTAGACGACATAGTGAATCAGAAGAACTATACTATATTTCTAATATTCTAATATTATTATTATACCTACTACATATTGGGATGGGAATATCCCTTTAAGTCCTTATTTTTTTATTCTCAGATGAATGAAGGCTTAAGTGTAGTGTTTTTTGTTTTCCCATAGGATTTTTCATAGGAATAAATCCTATGTTTGTACCCAAAAGCCACAAAATAGGCATGAAAGTGATGGAAACTTTTACAAGGCAGAAAAAAATGCTGTTTTTATGAATATACGATATATTAGCACATATTTGCATTTAGGTCTGAAACTTTTTAAAATATAAAACCAAGTGATTTGTTTAATCTACTTGTAATATAAAATATGTGATGTGTATGATACACTGGAAAGTTTATTGGAAAGATTTACATTTAGAATATGCGCAAAATAAATCAGTTATGCTGGTGGAAAAAGCTTTGCACTGGTTTGATTTCCGTAGAACTTTCTCATTGATGCCATTATCTAATTACATTTCTGCAGGGAAAGATTTTCTTTGCTTTTCTAAAACCATTTAATCAGATAATTAATGGATCAGCAAATGGTGCACAAGTTACCAATTCCAAATATGTGGTTATATCTGAAAACATAATTACCAAATAGAATAATGTAATGGTGTACCGGTATGTTAAAAAAGTGGTGTCAAAGATGATGTGCTGCCATTACAAGCTGCACAAGCACAAACATCAGGAGTCCATACATATTATTCATATACTCTGCCAGCACAGGCACATGTCAGTCTGCCTGCCATAATACTATAATGGAAAACAGGTGCAAAAAGTCTGGCAAAGATATTTGGTAAAAATAATAATCGCTCAATCCTTAAAGGGAACCTATCATTAAAAAAATCTATTTTTATAGTATAAATGTTTTATGCAATATACTGTAAATGAAAAAAAATCTGGAAATATTTACATTTTTAATCCCTTAGGCTAGGGTCAGATGGCCGTAGATTCTCTCATCCACAAGAATCGGCCCGATTATGCAAATGAAACTCTGATCAACCACTGATTAGACTGTGTCAGCATAGTATGTTCAGATTCTCTTGGATGGGAGAATCGGAGAACACTGTGAGGAGAAGATAGAGAGCAAAATATCTCCATCTTCTCCATTGTGTCAGTGAATATTTATCGGACTGCACTCAGATGTCATCCGAATGCAGTCCGATGATTTCCACGTACTCTCATAAGTGCGATCTGAATATCGGATCAAACTTTGACACGCTGAGATTTTTTCCTCAGACCAGCTCAATCCCATAAAAAAATTGGATATGTGCGATGCCACATAGAATATAGAATAACATTGGTCCGAGGGTGATCTGATGTTTTGTTGGATCGCACTCAAATGGAAAATACGGTGGTGTGAGCTAGCTCTCACTGACATATTAAGTAGACTCCAGTACAGGGGGTAGAACTAAATCACACAACTATTAAATAAACATCAATTTATAAAAAAAACTACAGCTCAGAAATTTTCAGGAGGAGTCAGATATCTTCTCACTCACTTATAGACATGTGAGGATAATATGTGAGGATAACATAATAATAATCTTTATTTTTATATAGTGCTGCTAACATATTCTGCATCTCTTTACAGTTTAAACACATTATTTGTCATACACAGATATATCAGGCAGCGTTCATATATGGCAGTTTGGCTAGCCAGGAGTTGATCCTAAAGGGAAGGAAAGTTCTTACACAGTAAATTGAAAATCCATTCCAAATATCTCATTTTTGTTTGTACTAATATATGCACATACTGTGTAAGCAATCCCATGCAGACATTTGGAACAAATCCACCCTGTGTGAACAAATCCTAATATTTTGCATCAGTATTTGAAGGCAGAATCAAAAGTTGATATGAAGAAAATAAAAAATCCTTTCATTATACTGTACTGTACATTCTGTGTGTTTTGGTTTATAAAAACTAATACAAAATACAGTCCAATTGTGTGAATGAAGTCTTATAATTCTCTTTTATATTTATAATTTCCATTTTGGTGCCAAACATTTATTGCAAGTGGAAGGAGGTGGCTGGGAACCCTCACTTGCCTCCTCTTCTCTGGACACTGTTCACATATTACATGCGGCACCTCGTTGTTCATTAATGTTTTACTATTGTGTGTACTGTAATGTAAATGTATTTGTCATGTACTGTGCATAGGCTTAGGGATAGATTAGGAAATAGTATAGGACCATAGGGGAATTAGAGTAGAGGGGGGCATCATATAGAATAGGATAGATAAGAGTGTTAGTTTAGGTACAGGCAGCAAGGAGTCATTCAGTGTGGAGGATTTAGAGCAGGGCAAAGTCAAAGGGATATAGGAGAGACACTTCCTGTATAGGCAGCAGAAGCCCAGGCAGGCTTGACCAAGCAAAGTGTGAGCAGCAGATGAAGCAGATGACCGGCTGTAGGGATAAAGCTGCTATGGCAGTAAGGGGCCCCAGGCTGAGAATAGTGAAGTCGGGCACCAGCTCGACAGAACCATCCCCAAAAAGGATCCGGGGTCTACGACCGGGGCAGGAGCAGCTGAGATGGAATTCCCGATACCTTTCCCAATTGCAACTGGACGAGGGGCTGACAGGGAGCTGGATGGGACACGGCAGGGATTGCCGGGAGAAGGGAGACAGAGATGCTAGAAAGGATAGAGGCTGCCCGAATGGCAGGGAAAGATAAGACGATGTCTCTGTGTTTAACCTGTGCTGCCAGTGTGATGAATGCCTAGCTGAATAGTAAAGTTAAACTGTTGGTAAAGAACTGTCACTCTGAGATATTTTGTGGAGCTTGAAAATGCGGAGTAAATGACATGACAGTAACCATGAGTGCACTGCTGCGCCCGCTGCACATGCAGCAGAAGGGACATTGTATTTTATGTGTGGGGCACTAGGGGGCGGGAACAATACAGCCCACTGCCACGAGTACCACCCTGGCCACCTTACACATGAAATACTATATGTTTCTTCTTTTTTATGTTTGCATTTACACTGCACTATATTATATTGTAACTTTCTGTATTTATTTTTTTGTACATGTCAAATTCGCCATCTCCATAGTTGCTGCTTTCTGCTATTTTGTCAGCTTGCTTATTGGCTAAGCCTGTCAACCATCTGATGAAATCTGTCACAGAAGCCATATATGCTGTCATTGCAGTAAGCATCAGGCAACAGACCTATACTGAAGTGTTTATAAGATCAAAATGACTTCACAGCCTCACTCATGATCCCCCAGCACTGACAGGAACGTTATTGACCACATCAAAATGAAATTGTGCCATACCTTCTCAGAAATGAAAAATCTCTCATCAATTGTAGTGATCTAGAGCGCCAGCATATACAGTGTGGTACACCAAAGGGGGTCTTGATGGATGGGAGATATATTTCTCCTAGCAGACTGGAGTTTGGTCAGGATTTTCCCTGATCTCAAGGACCTGTGATGAGGTCATAGTCTCGTGATCAGGTCAGCTGATGTGTACCTCACCTGAGGGTGTGGACTAGGCCTATAAAACAAGGAGCTGTTGTAGTTGGTGGGTGTGGAAGGAAGGAGTTTGGCTGGAGTCAGCCTGGAAGGTTGTTTTGTTACAGTGTGTCAGTGTGCACCAGGAAGCGAGTACCAGACCACCCGGAATGGCACCTGGCGGTCTCTGCTAACCTGCAGCCGCTTAGTTAAGCCCGTCCCAAGCAAGGGTGAGTCTGGGACCGGTGGTTCTCCAAACTGGAGTGATTTATGTTCTGTTTTGATTTTGTTATCTGGACTTTTTGTTGAACCCGTTATTAAAACCACTGAACTTTGAACTAAAAGCCTGTGTGTATGCCTCATTACTGCGGACCGGCCCCTGCCTACCAGAGCGGATCCCTACAACAGTTTGAAATGGTCAACAACTGTCTGCTTTTGCCATAATCTGTATGTCAAATTACATGCCAATCCTATGGCCCAAAGCTGGAAATGAAACATGCCAGTACATTTTTTTTTTTCATTTCCAGAAAAGGAAATGATAAGCTACCAAAGGCTGGAGTCACACTAAACATATGAAAAATCAGTCTGAGTCTCCCCGCCGAGAGTCACATGAGTGTAATGCGAGTGTCATGCGAGTACAATCTAATTTTTCACACCTAGCATCCGATT
>VIAB01004062.1:110303-122922 GCA_009801035.1 Oophaga pumilio | reverse complement strand
TTAGAACATGTGTACCTGATGTATAGCAGGGCTACACATATCCATCACACGTATATGTGTAACCGGCACCCTATGCAAGCCTTCTCCTTTACTGTGGCATCCTGCAGTACATTAGTACTGTGCCCTGATGTTGGTAAATACTTGTCTGTGATGTTTTTTGAATTTTCTGTCATCGATAAATCTGCCATTACTCTGTGTGATTGGAGACTTATGCATCCCCCAAATGTACGCACTGTGCGCTGTGGGGATTCGCCAGTTTCTGACCTGGAACCAGAGTGTTTGCATGCGTTATACATACTCCCGGCCAGTGGGTGTGGCATGGCTTCCATACACTTGTATGGAGCGAGGCCGCACCCTATGAAAGAACATGCTCACTTGAAGGCCGTGCCACTAGACGGGGTACAGCTTCGCTCAGTACAGTTGTATGGAGCGAGGCCGCGCCCACTGGCCAGGAGTATGTATAACGCATACATACCCTCCGGTCACAATCAAAAACCAGCGAATCCCCGCAGGGCACAGTGCATGCTCTGGGGGGATTCATAAGCCTGCAGTCACACAGAGTGACTGCAGACTTATCAATTTGGACCGGACAACCTCTTTAAGGTTCATTTACACAAACCTACCGGAGGCCCTAAACAAACACTAATCAGCAGCTTATTTGGACAGGCAGATCTCTCTTAATGATGGTACTGAATGATCTGTAATAGAGCACACAGTTCGCATTGAGTGCCCTTGCTCTCGGCAGCGAAAGTTCTATTTACACAGGACGATGTGCTGCCGAGAACAATGATTTTGTGCGGCACCTAAGATCATTTTTACCTAGTAAATGTTTTACTCGTTCATAAGGTGATTGGCAGCCTGTTTATACTGAAAATTTTTTGTGAAACGAGTGTTCTTCGGAACGCACGTCTACAATAATCTTAACAGTGTAAATGCTCCTTAAGACCGCATTCTTCTACTGCACAATAACATGTTTACCTAGTGACCAGGTGTCTTTTAATTGCACTTTAACCTTTCACCGAATTGTCTATAGTCTTAAAAGCCTGAAAAACCAGTTAGAGGCTTCAACACCAACTTTATTTTTCTCAATGTAGGTTGACATTGCCATAATCTCGCCTCTGCAGGATGATCTTGTAGGTTTAGTGGACACTGGAAGTGGAGATGGAAAACCTGAAGGGTAAAATAAACTGACTTAAAACTGTGCTATATGTAATTGCCACATGTATGCTTGAGATTTAGGAAAAAGTCTGGAAATTCATAGTCTAAAGAGAGTTTGCCTGAGATCTGCTTTTTTTTTTAATTAAATATATATTGAAGAAGTCTGGTCTCTGTTAATGTTGGGGTCATATATACTTATGTTCTAAATAGGTACAGCAGGAAAAATTTTTGTCTAGGGCTACCACTCTCTGATGTCTGTTGTGTAGGACACAGTAGGCGAATATTTTTGTATTTTTTGTAATTTACTCCAGTTACTGTGCTGGATCTGGCCTTGGGTTACATGATTGGAACACTTTGTGTTGTGGAGTACTTTCCTTGAAAAGGTTGAGAACACTGGTGTAAAGAAGGCACAGAACATCTAAAATAAGGCCCGTTCTCCATATCGGTCTACACTTTTCAATGTCTCCAGATTGACCAGTTGTCAATATAGGGGCAGATGTTGAGCGAATAATGGCCTATGGGTACTATAAAGTATATATGGATACTTTTTACTGAAGCGGTAAGTTAAACCTAAAGTTTTTTTTATATATGACAGGCACTGCATAGCAATGCTGATCAATGGCAGACCCTACCTCTCCTGTATGAGCTGCGTGCACAGATTAGTATACAGGTTCAATAGTAAGTCTATTGGTCTGTACATTCACGCTCACAAAGCTGTGTATGGACCCATAGACTTACTATTGAGCCCGTAAATTGCTTTTTGTGCTCCATAAGATGCAGGAGCAGAACACTTCTGAGTGCTGTTTCGAGTGATTGATGAGTGTCTCAGGTTCCGGCCCCCCACCAATCAGACTTTTTATGCAGCATCTGTAATATATAAAAACTTTTCTTAAACTGATCTCAATATACAATTGCAAAATTATTCCCAAAATTTGTCCTATAGTAGGTTTATTAGCAAAATTTATACAATTTTTGCTGTTTGTAATAAATGAATCAAATAAGAACAATTTAAATAGCTCCACACAACTAATATAACAAGTGGTTTCTCTCAATTCAACACAAATTGTCACTTTTATGGATTACTGCAGTCTCAAAATGAATCAAACCCTTCATGACAAGCATCTTTCTTACATAACAGAGTACACTTTTGGCTATTATAACCTGCTGCTGCAAACGTGATATATAGACAGACACAGGCTTCTGGCAACCTTTCTAAGAATTCTTAAGGTACTGTCACACTAGGCGAGATCGCTAGCGATATCGCTTAAGCGACAGTGATTTTATGATGCAGCAGCGACATCGTTAGCGATGTCGCTGTGTGTGACATGTAGCAGCGATGTGGCCCCTGCTGCGATGTCGCTGATCGTGCACGAACGTTCTGGGCCGTATTTTGATCGTTGGCGTCCCGCTGGTGAGCCTGAATCGCTGAGTTTGACACCCTTTATGAACGACGAGCGACCTCGCTGGCGACTCATGTCAGTGGCGCAGGCGGGACTAGGTTTTAACGCCCCTCAGCTCCGATTGGTGGCCACAACATCTAGTCCTTTGTGCGTTGTTGCGAGGATACTATCGTGTGTGGGGTTTTGCAATCCTGTCAGTCGCTACAGCTCTTCATCTTTGCCATTTATACAAGACGTTTTTGGGATACTGAAAAAATGAATCCGGGGCAAACGCAATAGCGGCACAGACTGGATCTCAGTAGCTGCAAAGCAATAGGCTAGCAGGACGCAGTATGAAACGATGCTGGAAATTCGTATGAACCACTTGATTCGTCTTTTATGATGCGGACGTCCAATCACTAAGCGAGAGCTGTGACATATGACATACAGTGACCACCAATCTGTGCTGAGGGGCGTGGAAAAGGTTGCGCTCAATCACGCCTATTGAGGTCGGGATCTTTAACAATACATGCTGTGTGACAGGTCCCAACGACCGCCGAGGTCGTTATACAGATCGCTGATGTGTTGTTTATGAGATCTTCCTGTTTGGAAGCTACTAGCGACCATATAGCGATCACACCAACGATCTTGCCAGGTCGTGTCGTTGTCGTGATCGCTGGTGCGATCGCTTAGTGTGACAGTACCTTTAGTCCATTCATTATGGACAATAACCTTCCGGTCTCTAATATTCTTGTGTTGTAAAGAGTGAGCAAAAAAATTTAAGAGAAGAGATTGTTGCCTTGCACAAACAAGGAAATGGATACAAAATGTAAACAAAGGCGTAGAATGTTCCTTGAGATACAGTTAGAAGTAAAGTTTGCAAGTTCAAAGTTATATGAACATTGGCTACACTACCAGGACATGGCAGAAGGGCATGATCACTGGCTGCCACCAGATTCCTCAGATGGCAGGTTATCAAAGACTCTTGAGTGACTGGAAAATACCAGCAGTAAGATTTGGTGGTTGAAGGCATTTAAGTTTTCAGTTTGCGCAGTAAGGCGCATACTAAACACCAAAGTTTGCCATGCCAGAACTCAGAGATACAGTATACCTGTACTGACCTAAAAGCACATGAAAAATCAGGTCCAATATGCTCCAAAGTATGTAAGAGAAAGCCAAAGAAGCTTTGGATTCTGTTCCATGAAGCAGTTAAAAAATATTGGACTTTTACGGACATATAGATCAGTGGTATATCAGGAAGAAGAAGGATAAAGCATATGATGTAAAAACACTCTGCCTACAGTGAAGCATGGAGGTGGCTCAGTGCTGCTCTGGGGTTGCTTTGCTTCCTCTGACACTATAAACCCATAGCACAAGATGGATTCAATACAGCATCAGGAAATACCAGGAGAAAATATCATATCATCTATGAGAAAACTGAAGCTTGAACATCATTGGATCTTTCAAAGGGTCAATGATCCCAAACATACCTTAACGTCCATCAAAACTTGGTTTTAGAAGACGTCCTGGAAGATTCTGGAGTTTTTGTCACTGTCTCCTAGTCCTAACTTGAACCCATCGTTGATGGGGAAATCAACAAGGCAGTTGCAACATGAAAACCCAAGACATCATTACCCATAAGAAACTGGCTAAGATTCTTCAGTAATGTTGCAGAAGTTTGTGATTGTCTATGCATCACGTTTGCAGTTGGTAATAACAGTCAAATGGGCTCTGTTAAGTACTAAAAACACTTATCAAGAATAGGTTTAATAATTCCAAAACTACAGTAATTAGTAAACGTGACATTTTTTATTTAATTTGGAGAAACTGTTTTTCACTAGTGTAAAAACTGAAACCTCAGTGTAAGGACCACTAAAACCCTTTTGCAGCCACTTGAGAGTTTTTGACCACCTGCCTACTCAGAATTCTGTTAGCAGCCGATGATGTCTTCCTCTTTCTGCCACTTAACTTTTTTGGACCATTCTCTTGCCAACCCAAGAATGTTGCTGTTTTTTCATTTCATTGAAAATTTTACACCATGACAACTTTACATCATAGAACAAAAGAACAAACAGCATTTCTTATTGTTCATTAACCCCTTCACTCCAAAGCCTGACCAGGCCAATTTTTTTCAATTCTGGCCAGGGTCACTTTAAGAGGTAATAACTCTAGAGCGCTTCAATGGATCCTAGTGATTCTGAGATTCTTTTCTCATGACCTATTGTACTTCATGATAGTGGTAAAATTTGTTCTACACAACCTGCGTTTCTTTGTGAAAATATCAGACATTTGGTGAAAATTTAGCAAATTTCAAACTTAAAATTTTTATGCCCTTAAATCAGACACTTAAGTTATGTCACATAAAATAGGTAATACATTTCCCACATGTCTACTTTACATTAGCATAATTTTTGAAACATAATAAAAAAAAATTAGAAAATTATAAGGGTTAAAAGTTGACCAGTGATTTCTCATTTTTACAACAAAATTTACAAAACCATTTTTTAGGGACCACATCACATTTGAAGTGACTTTGAGGGGCCTATATGAAAAAAAATTCCCAAAATTTGCACCATTCTAAAAACTGCACCCCTCAAGGTGTTTTAAACCACATTTAAGAAGTTTATTAACCTTTCAGGTGCTTCACAGGAATTATTGGAATGTGGAAGGAAAAAATTAACATTTAACTTTTTTTGATACGAATTTTAATTTAGACTCTTTTTTTATTTTCCAATGGTAACAGGAGAAATTGACCCCAAAATTTGCTGTGCAATTTCTCCTGAGTACGCTGATATGCAATATGTGGAGGAAAACTACTGTTTGGGCGTACGGCAGGGGAAGGAGCGCCATTTGACTTTTTGAATGCAAAACTTGCTGGAATCATTATCGGCCACCATGTCGCATTTGGAGAGCCCCTGATGTACCAAAAGAGTGGAAACCCCCCACAAGTGACCCCATTTTGGAAACTAGACTCCTCAAGGAACGTATCTAGATGTGTGGTGAGCACCTTAAACCACCAGGTGCTTCACAGACGTTTATAACATTGAGCCATGAAAATGAAAAACAATCACATTTTTCCAATAAAAATTTCTTTTAGCCCCAATTTTTTTAAGGATAACAGGAGAAATTGCATGATAAAATTTGTTGGAAAATGTCTCCTGAGTATGCCGATACCTATTACGTGGAGGAAAACTACTGTTTGGGTGCACAGCAGGGCTCAGAAATGATGGAGTGACATTTTGCAATGCAGAATTTTGATGGAATGTTCGTCAGGTGTCATGTCGAGTTTGGAGAGCACCTGATGTGCCTAAAGAATGAACACGCCCACAAGTGATCCCATTTTGGAAACTAGACCCCTCAAGGAACCTATCCAGATGTGTGGTGAGCACCTTGAACCCACAGGTGCTTCACAGAATTTTATAATGATCTTTGAAAATGTAAAAATATATATTTTCCCACAAAAATGATGTTTTAGCACCAATTTTTTCATTTGTATAAGGATAGCAGGAAAAAATGGACCCTAAAATATATTTTGCAATTTCTCCTGAGTACACCGATACCTCATATGTGCTCGAAAACTACTTTTGAGGCACACTGCAAAGCTCAGAAAGGAAAAAGTCATATTGGAGTTCAGATTTTGCTGGACTGGTTTGAGGGTGCCAGGTCACATTGGCAGAGCCCGTGAGGTGCCAGAACAGCAGAACCTCCCCATAAGTGACCCCATTTTACAAACTACACCTCTCAATTAATTCATCTAGTGGTGGAGTGATCATATTGACACCACAGGTGTGTCATACAATTTTATACCATTGGGCAGTGAAGAAAAAATAATTACATGTTTACAACCATAATGTTATTTTAGTGTAAAGGTACGATTAGGAACGCAAGATGCAGTGACTGTACGCAGGCAACAGAGCAAGGGTTACCGTATTTTTCAGACTATAAGATGCACCGGACTATAAGACGCACCCAGGTTTTAGAGGTGGAAAATAGGGAAAAATATATTTGAAGCAAAAATGTGGTAAAATAATTAATAACATACTATTATATGTGGTGTTATTCTATATAATAGTATGTTATTATGTTGGAAGCTACGGGTAGGAGATGGTGCTGCGGGACCAGTGTGGTGTCTATAAAGTACTATGTGAAGACGCTGGAGGGCGAGTATAAGAATGGGGGCACAGGGCTTATATTTAAAGCACCACTCCAGCACTGAAAAATAACACTGGAGTGCTGTTTTAAGATCCCATGGGAGAACTATAACTCTTAGCATGTCCTGCAGATCCTATGGCATGCTGGGAGTTATAGTCCACCACAGGATGGCAGAGTGATTTTTTATGTGCTGTCATTACTAACCTTTTAATTAATTCTGTGTTGTACAGTGTGTCTGCAGGACCTGTGATGACATCATGAAGAGGCAGGGCTTTGTGTGGTCATGTGATGCTCCAGCTCGGCCTCTTCATGACCTCATCACAGGTCCTCCACAGGAGCATTCAGCATCGCATCAGCACAGCCCCCAGGCTGTCAGGTATGCGATGCCTCCTGCTGCACTTTGCTCCTGCCGACTCCTTCTCCTTCGGACACAGATCTCACCAGCTGCTGCAGGAATCCAGCCCTGGGGAAACCATGTGGCTCTGTCATTTGCTGCTCCCCGCTCACTGCTCAGCTGACAGGTGGGCGGGAAGCGGCTAATGAATATTCACTGCACTTAAGTATCGGAACCAGTGGTTTCCCCAGCTCCCATTTCCTGCAGCACAGGGGATATTTTCCTGCCTCCTGCGATCCCACTCCACCGCTGCCCCCTCCCCATGTTACATTCCGACCATAAGACGCACCCACACCATCCTCCCAAATTTGGAGGAAAAAGTGCGTCTTATGGTCCGAAAAATACGGTAACCGGTTTATTTACAGGGGAATACTCCACGCAGGGAGGTAAAAGGTGGAACAGTATAAATGGCAATAGGTTTTGCAAGATGAAGTACAGCGGTACAATTATCGGCAGTTCTGTAGCAAACGTATAAGGAAGTCCCAAAACTGCAGCTTCTGCTGCAACCTTAATGACGCCAGCAACGGCCAACGCAGTGTCCTTTAATGGGGTTCAATAGAACAGCAATACCCCCTGTCCTCTGGTGACAATGATCGGTCTCTGATACCTTCCACTGCCCCTTGTCCATATACTGTAGTTTCCTACAAGATCACAGGCTACGGTGCTGTCTAAGCCCGAAGTGACTCCTGCACAACTCTCCTGACAGTCTCGGTCAAGCGGGCCCAAAGTGGCTGGTGGTGATATGGGTCACAATCTGGTATGGGCCCCTACGTGGCTCAGAAGTTGTTTAACGGCACCCTTGGGTACAAGGGTCGGTCCTGTACTCGGTCACTCATAAGGGGCACTTGTGTAGTACTCACGGACACTGACTGCTCTGTGTCTCGCTTACTGGAAGTCACCAGCACACACTGCATGTCCCTCTCGCTCTCTATCCCCGGCTGCTGGCGGCGGGAAATGACGGTCACTGGTCTGCAGGGCGCTGGTACTCCCCGGACAAAGCACTTCTCTCTTTCTGGTTGTGGCACGATCGGCTCTGCTCTGTTCCATCGCCACATCGGGACACTGATGCGGGAAGCAGAGCGTGCTCCTCACTGCTCTGCGCACTGCTCTCTGCGTTGTCCTGTGCACTGCTCTGTGTCGGCGCCAGACTGACCTTTTTGGCGTGCTTTCTCTTTTTATGTCCCTGATGCTGCGTGCCCTTCTCTGGTTCCGCCCACCCTCCTGGGACTGCAGGAAGCTCTGTATCTCTCTGCCTTCCCTTATGCAGCAGAGGGAGGTCCGCCCTACTCAGGCTTCCCCCCGGGAACAGAGGATACAGCCCTTCTAGTTCCGGACCTGGCATGCAGGTAGCCGAGGTCCAGTCTATCTCCTTACACTATATCAAAAAACTGACCGTCACATCCAAACACAGACAAAGTGTGAACAGGTGCTTAACCCAGAGTCACTAACTCATATACATTCAAGCAAAAAAGGAAGCACACTGTAGTGCCAAAGCTTGCAAATATGAGATATGAAAAATGAATAAGTTCCTATACAGATTTATAAGGCATTTTTCATGTCTCATGTTTGCAAGCTTTGGCTGTTACACCCGGTCCCAGCGCTGGCTCTGCACTCTGTTCGGCTCACTCACCTGTTCCTCTGCAGCAGTCTGTGCGTGGGCTGGGGTCTCATGTCCCATCTGCTCCACGGCGTCCTGTGTCCTCCTCCACTTCCTGGCACACTGCTGGCAGGCCTCCTGATAGACGGCTTAGGACGCGAGGCCGCGCCCACCGCCTCTCTTAAAGGGGCAGCGTGCATTTTTTTAAATAGCTAATTAACCAATGGCTGCACACTCAGTACTATATCTGGTCACTCCACCATTAGGGGAGTGCCGGAGCAACGTGTTCTATCATTGCTACATCCGGTTCTGTTCCTGATCTGTCTGCGCTGCGTTTGCAGTCTCTGTGCTTCGCTGATACTGTTTGTCTCCTCAGATCATTGCTAACCCGTATCTGGCTAACCTGGACAATCTCGGCTATTACTGGCGCAAGTGTCATCCCGTTCCGCCATCAGCCATCCGTACCCGTGGACCGTGACAAGGTCACTGAAGCCAGCCTGATACCATCTATTCTGGACCAGGACCTTACCCTTCTCTGTCGAGAACCCTCCACGGACTCTGTAAACACCTGTTAACCTTTTGGTCCCTCTGGGACAGCTGCCACGTGTCTGGGGTCTAACTGGAGGTAGCACCTGTGTCCTCCGGGTATTCCATTCTGGTCCTGTTCGAGGGGCCTTACTACGGGTACCCGGGGCTCACTAGTTACGCCCCCTTCGGAGCCCCCCGGACCGTGGTCTAGAGGTTCCACATTTAAAAATAAAAACGAATGTGAACTTCACCACCTCTGCCTCCGCTTCCATTCGTTACATTGGCGCTACAGTGTGCTTCCTTATCTCCTTACACTAGCACCAGATTTTTAATTTCACACTATGAAATGGGTAGAAATGGTACAAAAATTTGTGATTCAATTTCTGCTGAATGTAGAAATAGCTCATATGTGGCTATACAATACTGCTAAGCCAAACGGCGAAACTCGGGAAGAGCGAAGCGCTATTTGCCTCCTGGAGCGCAGATTTTCATAGAATAGTTTGCGGACTCCATAGACAGAGCCTGGGGACTAATGTGAGTCAAAGGAGAATCAAACCAAGACTTCCATACCTTATCGAATTTTGTAGGACAGTGTCTATTTTTATATACCACCCTCTCATAGGAAGCTGCAGTCTTTAAACCATTTTTGTCCCAGTGTGAATTCCATCGGGATCTTACAACCCAAGAATGTTAGTGAACTGGAGACCATTATCCATGAGGCATGGAGTAAAATTCCCCAGGAATGCTTCCAGATACCGATTATACATCCATCACATTTGCAGCAGGTCATAACTGCCAAAAGGTGCTCTACTAAGTATTAAAGACATTTGCTATGAAGGGGTTGAATAATTCTGAGACTGCAGTAAAAGTTACATTTTTTTGATTAATTTGGAGAAACCACTTGTTCTATTAGATGCGTTCAGCTACATAAATTGTCCTTGTTTAATTTAGTTAGGGCAGTAAATTTGTAAATTTTGCTAATAAATCTAATTTGCAATGGGGGTTGATTAATTTTGATTGTAACTGTATATATAAGCACTTTCCACAAACCAAAATTACAATTTACATCAGTTTAGTCAAGGCTTTTCCTCCTCACTTTCTCTGGTCCCCCACCCCAGGTCCCTCTGTCATAATATGTGTGGACTTTGCTCTTCTCTGATAAACAGGTCCTGACATATTAACCAATGTACTCTCCACTACCAGTTCATGTTATAGGGGGATGACCACTAAATTACAGAAAGTGGCCTCTGGTTGTATGCAATCTAAAATGCATACATCCTATTTTATTAATTTAGACATATTATGTAATGCCTTTTCCCTGGTATCTGTGATGAAAGGACAAACTTGTGTACTAAACCCATTAGCTGATAAGGCTAGGTTCAAACCACATCTGTAGATTGTTTAGCTGAATACATGCTCAAGATATGTGCAACTTTAATGCTCATAGTAAACCATTTTTAATACAGTAGGGGCAAAGCACTGCTAAAATATGATGGTCAAATGTATGACAAAAGGACACTCATGACATAATTTTGGATAACAAAATACTGTGGGTCAGAGACGTAGATAGAGGTTCAGCTCAAGGGGGAGAGAAACATTTGAGTGGACTGCTAACCAGTAACCCTGAATACGGTGGTGCACCCTAATAGTGGATGTGGGAGAACCTCAGCAGATGACTATGTGGTTACTAAAAACAAATCTCTATACAAAGACCAACACTGGTATTACTGCCATTTGGGGACCATATAGCAGTAATGGGCATAAGAAATTGTGGTCGTTGTCCAATCGCATTTCCTTTTTGTGGCAGCCTAATGCTGGTACCTGGGCACACCCCCTGGGCCGTTCAGATCACAGCTGTGGGAGCAAATTGACGCCAGTTTTGTGAAGCCTTCAGCATATGCTGCGGACTACACTTTCCTCTTGTCACAGCTCAGTGCTCAGCACGAGCCGAGTGGTGACAGGAGCTGCCAGGTAGAGCGTATTGACAGCAGATGTGGGGAGTGGAGGTCCTGGATGAGGTATCGGTGACAGGGAGCAGTGATCGCAGCCTGACATCAGTAGTAGAATACAAGGCTGCAGATCACCGCTGACCGCCACGTTCTGAGCGCACAGCAGATAAATAATTACACTGCAGTGCTCTGAACACATTAAAACAGCTCTGCAATATCACTGTAAACTGATATAGCAGAGCTGTGTATGTAATACCCATCATGTTGACTATGTTGGTCCATTACAGTATACTGTATGGTACACTATGTGTGGACATTATACTGTGGAGCACTATGTAGGGCCATTATATTGTGGAGCACTATGTGGAGCCATTATACTGTGGAGCACTATATTGGGCCATTATACTGGGCAGCACTATGTGGGGACACTATACTGTATTGATCACTATGTGGGGCGGGGTCACACATTACATATACAGGACATTACATACTGTGTATCCAATCCCATCCTGTTTGATACATTCCGCTGAGTACAACATCTAATCCTATCATGTGATAAACTACTCTGAGCCCTGTACGTATCTAATACCAGCATGTTACTCTAAGCGTATCTAATCGCAGCACATGATACAGTGAGTAGCACTAACAGAAGTGGGGTTGCCAGTCATCCTCGGTGACGCTGTCTACTTGTCAGTATCACTTTTGCAGTCAGCAACAAAATGGCTCCTCACTGTAATCCTAAACTTCATCCTCTCTTATCATGTTGCTGTAACAAGGACGACTGGGGTGGTAGTCCTCACCAAGTTTACCCACTAAACACAGTCAGAAGACACCCGGCCCCTTGTACATGCAATCCTGGACCGACATAGCTTTTCCCACAGTTTCCTTTGTCTTCCCTCAGCCACGGTAATTGAGGGAATGAAGTTCAGGTTGACAACTGTAGTCCAACAGCGAATTAACTATAAATGAACGATGATGAAAAGGTAGGCAAAAAGAGACAATTTCAACACTGGCTTCCTGCTCTCTGCCTGACACTTGTTACGGCCGTACCCACAATGTCCGCAGTTGCCAAAGTTTGCATAAGTCCACTCGATGGAATCTTGGCGCTTAAAACTCCTTCAACGGGGGGCCCTTCCAGAGTCCTGGGGCCCGTGTTGCCGTCCTTAGTCCCTTTGTTTTAGTCTTAGTCCGGGGAAACAGACCTTTCCCGTCAGAGGGTCTAGCAGTGCCCCGTCTGAGAATCACTTCTGCCCTGGCCAACATATCAGGGCAGATCTGAGGAAGCAGCAGCTTCCTCTCTCGTCATGGCTGCAAGTCCAGCTCCCTTAATTAACTGTTTCTTTCCCTAACTCTTAACACACAGTACTCATGACATTATATATTGCAAATACAGCAATTAAAGGGAAACATCACAATAAATTACAAGGCATAAAACACATATAGGACATTACAGGTACATAAC
>VIAB01004062.1:86715-102065 GCA_009801035.1 Oophaga pumilio | reverse complement strand
TAATGAGGGGCCTCTGGACCATCAACACCGCACCTCATATACCAACTACGGTGAGGATGCCTCAATCCACCAGGGTTCACCACAGTAGTTACCTGACTTTCAGGTTTATGGCAAACGCGGACAGATGGAAGTGGCCATAACTATTGCTCCGGAGGTACAACAAATCTCCAGAGCGCCCACCTGGGGAATGAGTTATGTACGGGCATAACTGGGGGTAACTCCAGCTGGTAAGTCCCCGGGCCGAGAATGGCCGACACTCGATACGGCCCAATCACCAGAGAACTACAGACTCCAACAGCACACTTCCACCGGATGTTTTTGTTGGACACCCATACATACTCGTTCACACACAGGTCCGGACCCGAACGTTCATTGCCACACACGCGTTTGCCACAAGATGGTGAACTGTTTGAGGAACTGACAACAGAGGCGTCCCCCTGTGTCACCACACTCACACATTTCTCAGAGGAAACCACCACCCTCCCCTGACCCCTCCTCCGAAGATGGCTCCGACTCACAGGGTTGTCTAGTGGTAAGGGTTGGGACTTGCCCCTACTCCTTGGCAGCACCTCTGCTGCCCCCACTGGACAAGAAGGGGAAGGTTGCAGAAAGACGGCAGAGACAGTAGCCCCCAGGCAGCAGCCCTCACACGACTGACCCCAGCTGACTACCTCCCTGGAACGCCAATCTATGACCGGGTTGTGTTTTGACCTAGTGATTTTCCGTTTTTGTGTTTTAGTTTTTTCTCCCCTTTTACCAAGAGCCATAACTTTTTTGTTTTTCCATAAATATGGCTGTGTAAGGGCTTTTTTGTGGGAAGAGTTGTACTTTTGAACGACACTATTGATTTTATCATATAGTGTACTGTAAAATGGGAAAACAAATTACAAGTGCAGCGAAAATCCAAAAAAAAGTACAATTCCACTATTGTTTTTTTTTTTTTTTTCATCATCTTCACCAAATGCTAAAACTGATCTGGCGTTATGATTCTCCAGGTCATTTTGAGTTTTCAAATAACAAACATGTATAGGGTTTTTTTTTTTTATTTAAATGGTAGAAAAAAATCCAAACTTTGTAATAAAAGAAAAAAAAAAAATCCTCAAAGTATGATGGGCCCACAACTCCCCCTATGCACAGTATGATGGAGCCACAGTTCCCGCTATATATAGTATGATGGGCCCACAGCTACCCTATACACAATATGATGGGCTAAAACCTCCTACATATATTTTAGGTACGGTATATAAAAATGCCCAATAACATTTTAAACACCAATGGCGGTATTTTTTAGAAGGTAAACCACCATAGCTATCAAATTTCCACTCCATAAATGTAATCAAAAATAGAAGAACAACTGGGGTAAAGATTAGCTAGAGTATAAAAATACAAATTTTATTAGCTTACAAACGGTAAAAGTACATGAAAGCGTAAAGCAGGACAAGCACTAAACAGAGTGCAGCATATCAAGTAACAATATAACAATTATAAAAGTCACACAACTGTGAACGGCTATACATGGTACATAAATGAGCGTCACCACAACGTAACCTAAATACAAAGACCCAAAGTGGGTATGACATCATATATGGACAGGGGGGCTTACCCAAAGAATGTGCATGGACCCAAAACAGATAGTAGGACCCTGACGCGCGTTTCGCGTACACACAGGCTGCTTTCTCAAGGGGATGTGAGGAAGGAGTATGACAAGGACCTTTAAAAGCCATGGCAACCGATTACGTGGTTGATCACCAGATACAATGCAGCCAATACACGCGGTAGTAGCAGCGCATGCGCAGTGTGTCAACAAGGTCCTCAACATGGATAACTCCGGATATCAAGCATCTCAGCACACACGCGGGGAAGAAAATGCCCCAGGTGTGCGCAGGAGGCACAGATACACCCGGTCCCATGTGAGAGCAATGGAGGCAACACCACATATGCGCACAACCGCACAGAATCAATATAAGGAAATAGATACAAACTATGATACAGCGAGTAATATAATTCCAATAATACAATGAATAAAGGGCAACACATAGCGAAAGCAACACACCCAGATAACCCGGGATGCAAAAATTAACATAAAGTAATAAACAATACAATAAATTATATAGGAAAAATTCAATTATAAAATCTGGGCTTCTGCGTGGAACACTGTAGAAAACATGAGTTGGCACGGTGATCACTGAAGTAGCTTATCACATCAAAAGGGCAACTTTATCACTCCATAACCCCACATGATGAAAACAAACAGCTAAAAACGTAGAGGGATGAAAAAATAAAAATTAAAAACAAATAGTAACAAACCAACTGAAATGAGTATGTACATGATGGGTTCAGAGGAATAAAGTGAGAACAATTAATAGCGTTACAAAAAAAGAGGCAAAGCTTAAGGACTCATTAAGACCCCTCGGGACCATAGTATCAAGAGTCACAATCCATTTGGCCTCCCTCTGGGCCAGCAACTTTTTATAACTGTCCCCTCTAATACCTAAATGGATGACATCAATACCCCTCACCATAAGTGTCTTTGCATCAGAATTATAGAAAAGTGGAAGGGGGAATTTTAAGGGTAGAGGACCCTCACATGCAACTCCCTGGAGGTCAGACCAACGTATATCATGGAGCACTCGCACGTAGCATAGTAGATCACATTAGTGCTACCACACGATATCCGCTGTCTGATCTGAAATTCTTTTAACCAATCAGAGGATTGGAATGCCGAGCAGCGCAGGACATTTGAGCAGGCAAGACAGTGGCCACAGTGAAAAGATCCCAGAGTGGGGCCTCTGGTACCAAAAGGGTTAGGAGTCTCAGGAACATAGTGGCTCCTGACTAGTAAATCTTATAGATTTTTGGACCTCCTAGAGGTCATCGATGGAGATCTGCCAATGGCTGGACCCAGGGAGGATTTGGCACTAAGAATGGCCCAATGTTTAGAAAGAATCATTCTCATACGATCCCACTCGTGATTAAATGTTGAGATGAAACGAATGGTCTCACCCCCGTTCTTTTTCCTCCTATCCATACCAGCCCGTGGATATAATAAATCATTACATAAAGTATTTCTAGCCCTTTTGTAGCCCTTCCTTATGCACCTGTTGCTGTAACCTTGACTCTGGAAGCGTGCCCTGAGATCCAGGGCCCGGCTTTCAAATCGATCATCTGTGGAGCAGATCCGCCTCATCCTGAGCAACTGGCCTACTGGGACCACCCTGATGGTAGAAGGATTGTGCGAAGAGTCGGCATGTATAAGTGCGTTGACTGAAGTTGGCTTTCTATAGATGTCCGTCTGGATTCATCGATTAACATCAAGGCCCAGAGAGATGTCCAGAAAGTCAATTGAGTCAGGATCAAATTTATAAGTCAACTTAATATTAAATGTGTTCACATTGTAAGGATTAGACCTCGCTTGAGTGCGACCGGAGGTAAGCAGGAGGGCGACTTCACTCGATTCTTCAAGCAAGTTTATTCAAACTTCATAAACTGCTCATAACAGAAACAAAAACAGCCTTCTCTGGCACAAAGTAACAAAAAGCATAAATATGTACAGTCCTGGTACTCTAGCAGAGTAGTTTCCTCAGAGCACACACACTGGAGGTCTCCACACCTCCAGCCACTCACACCTGTGGTCAGCAGTAGGCTCATTTATATCTCAGACATCCAGCTAACACAGAACACATGACTGGTCATGTGGTAGTGACATCATCACAGGTCCTCAAACCACATACAAAGGTATAGTGATGACCTACTCTCCCATCTGTCTATGTGTTCATAATATCGCTACAACATTAAGATACGCCATAAACTCACCGAGCTGTTGTACCGTCACATCCCACAGAAACAAAATGTCTTCAATATAACGATACCAGCACAGCACTTGGGAGGCGGCCAGCACACCCCCATCACCAAAAATGAATCTCTCCCAATAACCCAGGAAGAAATTAGCATTCGAGGGCGCACAGGCTGCGCCCATGGCTGTGCCGTGTCTCTGTAAATAGAACTGATCTTTGAAAACGAAAAAATTATGAGAGAACAAAGTGCATCAGCTCGAGGAGTAATTCGCACAATGGGTCGTCCAGATCAGACGCCCCCAGAAAGTGGCGGACAGCATCCAAACCTTGTGTATGATCAATACAGGTGTACAAAGACTCGACATCGGCTGTGACAAAGTATGGTTGTCCACAAGGACGCCATCCACCCACGTCAGGACGTCCGTCGTGTCCCGGATAAACAATGGTAATACTTCAACTAAAGGTTTTAAATAAAAATCTATGAATTTAGAAATGGGATCACACAGTCCCTCAGTTCCAGACACGATTGGGCATCCAGGGGGGTCGGCGGAATCCTTGGGGACCTGACCGTTAAACCCTCAAGAACTTCCTTGATAATAATATTATCGTCTAAGCACGAATGAGAATACGCTGGAGTTCAAGCGAGAAGGAAGACGCTGGATTATAAGGCAATTTCTGATACGTGTGAGGATCTCTCAGTTGGCAAAAAGCCTCCCGCTTATACTGTGTAATGGGCCAAACAACAATGTTCCCCCCCTTATTCGCTGGTTTGAATACAACGCCCGGGAGCGACTGTAATTCAGAAATAGCCCGGCGTTGTTTAGATGTCAAGTTATCATGTCTACGCCTGGTAGACAGCATCTTGAAGTCTTCAATGACTAACTTTGTAAAAATTACAATGTCCGGGCTTATTGACAAGGGGGGAAACCTCGTCGATCTGGGTACTATATTAGAGGGAAACTTACCCCGATGTGGCGGGCATTGTTCGTCAAGGAGATCCTCTAAATTGTGAAGTGCCTCCCTCTTGTTGTCACTCAACGGCTCATTCGACTAGTCTTTATAGTGCAATTTTCTTTGTAGAAGTTTGCGAGAGAACAACTGGAGGTCCTTTAAAGCTAAAAAATAATTAAAGGAGTTAGTGGGGGAAAAGGTCAGGCCCCTACTTAAAACTTGTAACTGTACATCAGTGAGAACAAGTGAAGAGAGATTAAGCACCTTAGGCCATCCCTGGGTACCACCTGGGGCAGTACGCCCCGCCGCATTTTTTTTTCTTGGCAAATTGTCTGGTAGTGACACGCCTAGAAGGTATATCAGAAGAAGAGTGTCCACCAAAGTGTGAAGACTAGGATGAGATGCCATCATCACACGATATATTAGACTTAGTCGAAGCAGATCACGACCTGGAACGGGATGTATTCCTATATTGTTGGGGAGATCAATCATTAGGATTTCGCCATCTATACACCCTAGATGACATCTTGTCTTGTATATCCCTTTTAATTTTTTTTTTATTTTGTAGTTTGAATATCCTGAGCCAATTTCTGAAGCTCAATATCAATTTCTTCTTTTAGATTTTTGGACCTCCTTGAGGTCATCGATGGAGTCTGCCAATGGCTTTGCCTCTTTTTTTGTAACGCTATTAATTGTTCTCAGTTTATTCCTCTGCACCCATCATGTATATACTCATTTCAGGTGGTTTGTTACTATTTGCCCTTTTGATGTGATAAAACAACTTCAGTGATCATCATGCCAACTCATGTTTTCTACAGTGTTTCACGCAGAAACCCGGATTTTATAATTGAATTTTTCCTATATAATTTATTGTATTGTTTATTACTTTATGTTAATTTTTGCATCCCGGGTTATCTGGGTGTGTTGCTTTCGCTATGTGTTGCCCTTTATTCATTGTATTATTGGAATTATATTACTCGCTGTATCATAGTTTGTATCTATTTCCTTATATTGATTCTGTGCGGTTGTGCGCATATGTGGTGTTGCCTCCATTGCTCTCACATGGGACCGGGTGTATCTGTGCCTCCTGCGCACACCTGGGGCATTTTCTTCCCCGCGTGTGTGCTGAGATGCTTGATATCCGGAGTTATCCATGTTGAGGACCTTGTTGACACACTGCGCATGCGCTGCTACTACCGCGTGTATTGGCTGCATTGTATCTGGTGATCAACCACGTAATCGGTTGCCATGGCTTTTAAAGGTCCTTGTCATACTCCTTCCTCACATCCCCTTGAGAAAGCAGCCTGTGTGTACGCGAAACGCGCGTCAGGGTCCTACTATCTGTTTTGGGTCCATGCACATTCTTTGGGTAAGCCCCCCTGTCCATATATGATGTCATACCCACTTTGGGTCTTTGTATTTAGGTTACGTTGTGGTGACGCTCATTTATGTACCATGTACAGCCGGTCACAGTTGTGTGACTTTTATAATAGTTGGTTATATTGTTACTTGATATGCTGCACGCTGTCCCTCTGTTTAGTGTTTGTCCTGCTTCACGCTTTCATGTAATTTTTACTGTTTGTAAGCTAATAAAATTTGTATTTCTATACTCTAGGTAATCTTTACTCCAGTTGTTCTCCTATTTTTGACTCCTCTATACATAGTATGATGGGCCCACAACTCCCCTACGCACAGTGTGAGGGGCCCACAGCTCCCTATATACAGTATGCTGGGTCTACTGTTTACCCTGTACACAGTGTAATAAACTTCACAGTAGTCCTTACACTGTAGAATGGCCCCCACAGTAGCCCTCACATAGTTTAATGGTCTCCACAATATCCCCCATACAGTTTAATGGCTTCCACACTGTATAATTACCCCCAAAATTGTCCCAAAACAGCATTATTACCCCCTCATTAGGTATTACTCTGTATAATGGTCTTCACACTAGGCCCCAAATGTTGTAATAGCCCCCAATTAGCTCCACGCTATATAATGGCCCTCACACTTTATGGAGGCTCCCGACAGCAATCCCTACAATGTATGAAGGCCCACCATAGAAATGGCTGCACTGTATGAGGGCCCCGCACAGTAGCACTCACATTGTATGAGGGCCCCCTCACACTAGTCATTACAATGTATGAGGCCCCCATATTTTATGCTGTTTCCACAGTCACGATTTGCTTCTGGGGTTGCGCCGTCACTGTAAATCCCGAATCTGCGCAGTATTATTGTGGGAGCTGGGTTTGCGCAGTATGTTGGTGACCTGCGCTTGCGCATTGTCCATTGGCGATCCGCGCATACCTGCTCAAACTACGGCACAACTTAACTATATTGGCGCGCTCAAAGGGGCCCGGATCAAACACCCCTCTCCCTCCTCTATCTCACCAGACCTCCCCTACGCTATTGCTGTGGGTAAATTAGGTGTTTACGTCATGATGGGGAACATTTACTAAAACGGTCTGATTTTTAAGCTGTGTAAATGTGTAAACTTAATCCCGTAGTGACCGAGCCTATTTTGTACTTAATGGCCAAGCCAATTTTTACAATTCTGACCACTGTCACTTTGAGGTTATAGCTCTGGAACACTTCAACGTATTCCACTGATTCTGAGATTTTTTTTGTGACATATTGTACTTCATGTTAGAGGTAACATTTCTACAATATGACCTGCATTTGAGCCGCCCTCCCAGGGCAGTGGGGTACTCGGATCCGAGCCTAGTAACTTCTATAGGGGATGTCACAGCAACACAGCTCGGTCCGTGGCCCTGGGCGCTCACCCATAAATGTGGGATATTTACAGGGGAATTGAGTGTTGGTATGGGGATTCATGACGCCACCTGTGGTACCTGGTCAGGGTGACCAGCGCTGCAGTGCAGATCCACTGAAGGGTTGGTGTTGTGCAGCTATAGGTGTTAAGCCTCCCACAGGTGAGGCTGAGTCCTTCAGGGCAGGTAGATGTGTAGGGATGCAGGACAGAGGGGATCCCGGCAGTGAGGGGTAATAAGGTAGACACACACACAAGTCACTTTGGTACCTTTACTGAAGATGTTGCAGGCACATCCCGGAGCACTGTAGGGTGAAGGGTGCACATCCAGAGTCTCCCACTGAGTAGGTGTGTGGCCTCCTGTTCCTTGCCTTTTAGTAATGATGTCCTGGCCTGCATGTAGCTGGGCCTAACTTAGTCTCCGTCCTGCACCTGGCTGACCTTGTGGTTGGACCCTTTCTTGAAGTACACAGTCCCTGTTTGCCGTGCACGGCTGGACTTCGTCCTCCTGGCCCGGCTACGTATCAGCTCTGTGGTACTCCTGGGACTTGTAGTCCTCCAGGAACTCCGGTGTTCTCCTAATGGGTCGTGGAGATCCCTATAGGCTCGGACCCCGGTGTCCGGTCAATACTTGTTGAGGTGAGCCGTTAAGGCTCCTCTGCCTCCTTGTACTTCTCTTTCCACTCGCCTTCGGCCTACTCAGGACCTCACACGATTACAGACGCTGGCAGTTGGTGGGCTGCCTCTTCGCCGCTCTCTGAGCGTCGGCACGCTCTTGGCTCTCAACTTGAGCTCTGGAGTCCCTTGCTGTGAACTTCACTCGTCTGCTCTGTCTGCAGTCTACTCACTTGTCTCAGCTCTGACTAGACTGGAATGGATTCAGCTCTACTTTACTAGCCTCCACTTTGCTGAACTGAACTGCTCTGCAGTCTCTCTAATCTCAGCTCTGCAGACTGACCAAACTGCAATCCCTCCAATCTGAGCTGACTGAACTCTCCTGTCTTCACCCTCCTTTTATATGACTATCGGAGCTCCCTCTGGTGGACTTAGGGATGGGTGAAGGTGTGTGCATGTATATTGAGACCTCTAGTGGTGAATTCCTTCTGTGCACCCTTCTGGGAGATATGAATCCAGACGCAGCTGGGCTCCACACATTTATTTATGAAGAAAATGGAAATTTGGCAAAAATTTTGAAAATTTTGCAATTTTCAAAGTTTTAATTTTTGTGCCCTTAAATCAGAGTCGTGTCACACAAAATAGTTAATGAATAACATTTCCCATATGTCACCTTTACATCAGCACAATTTTGGGACATCGTTTTTTTGTTAGGTAGTTATAAGGGTTAAAAGTTGACCAGTGATTTCTCATTTTCAAACAAAATTTACAAAACCATTTTTTTAGGGACCACATCACATTTGAAGTGAGTTTGGGGAAAATACCCAAAAGTGACACCATTCTAAAAATTGCAGCCCTCAACGTGCTCAAAACCACATTCAAGAAGTTTATTAACCCTTCAGGTGCTTCACGAGAACTAAAGCATTGTGGAAGAAAAAAATTAACATTTTACTTTTTTCACAAAAAATTTACTTTTAGACCCAAACTTTTTTTTTCAGGACATCCCTCCTGACAGCACCATGAAGAACGTCCTCCTCCTCCTTACAGGGACAGGAAACACACAAGAGGTTAAAAGGCCCCTTCCCACCCCTATTCCCTCAGTGTTTTTCCTGTCCTTGCAAGGAGGGATACACAAGAGATTAGATCCGAAGAAAGAAGGTCGGCTTACCGGAGGGCTCAGGGGGATCAGGCGGCCGGTCCAAACCTTCCCCCTGTCAAGTGTCCCAGGGCTGACACTCTCCTGGGCAGGAGTCCCTCAGCCCCAAAGACCAGTGAGCGGATGAATCTCCTGGGTTAGAGCCGCTTCCTCCCGTGGGGAGGCTCTCGGCTCTGACGCCGGCCGGCACATCTGAGCGCCAGACCGGAAGGAGCGCAGGAAGAAGGTTAACGTGCTTCCATGACGTCAGGAGGCGCAAAGGAACTAGTGGCCGGCGTGCGTTCCAGGAGAGAACACGGATTACAGCGAGACAGGCAGCGGAGGCTCACCTGAATCTCGCAGAGGGCAGGATGCAGCAAGCGGTCGCAGCAGCCATGGAGGGAACAGAGCAGGAAAGGGTAAGTGAGCTGTGCGAAAACCTGCTCTCCCTATCTACAGCCCTGACAGGTCCCTTTCTTACACCGCACAGGAAAAGGGACCCACACCAGCGCCCATATCTGCACCTAAACAATCCAGAAAAGCTACCACAAAATGCCCGGTGTTCCACATAAAGCTGCCTAACAAGCATGGCAGAACACTCTGTGGTACATGCACCAGCAGGGTTATGAGGGAGGAACAACCATCCCTCTTATCTGAGATGAGGTCCCTAATCCGGGAAGAGGTGCAGGCCTCCATGCCCAGGCCCTAGTGTCAAGAGGGCTAGATGGGAGAGAGATCTGAGTTCAGACGAGGAATCCTGTTCCCCGGAGTACGACTGGGAAGAGGGGGAGTTTTTTTTCAGAGGAACGGGACAGAAGATATCTGTTCTCATCTGATACAGACGAGCTGCTCCGGGCTGAAAGAGACACGTTGCAGGTGGAGGAAACCCGAGGCCACAGTCCAGACAGGACTTAATGTTCGGGTGACTTAGCCCACAGAAACAACGGGTGTTCCCAGTAAATGACCACATCCGGGCTATGGCGCTGGAAGAATGGGAGGACGCAGAGAGGCGTCTTCTGTTGTCTCGGGATTTTAGGAGACGTCTGCCTTTTGACGTAGATGATATAAGGATCTGGGAAGAGATCCCCAAGATCGACGTGCCAGTGGCAAAAGTAGCCAAAAAGACTTACATCCCCTTTAAAGATTCGTCCAGCTTAAAAGACCCTATAGACAGAAAGGCGGACAACCTACTGAAAAGAGCTTGGGAGTCATCAGTGGCACTAATTAAGACAAATATAGCCGCTACCTCAGTTGCCAGATCCATATTTCTATGGATGGGGCAACTGGAGGAACACACCTGACCAATAAGACCCCCGAGAGAGGAGATCTTGGCCTCCCTGCCTCTGATGAAGTCGGCAACGGCCTTCCTTGCTGACTCGTCAGCAGAATCTGTAAGATTCGCGGCTAGGAACAGCTCTCTCTCAAATGCAGCTCGCAGAGCCATTTGGTTAAAAACCTGGTCTGGGGACTGGGCTTCAAAAAAACAAGCTCTGTTCCATTCCCTTTTCCGGGCTGAGGGTTTTTAGCCCGGCCCTGGATGACATTTTAGAGAAGGCCTCTAATATAAAGAAGGGGTTTCCTAAGGAGCAAATCAAAAAGAATCAGCCCTTTTTGGTAGGCCTGGTACCTTTAGGAGACAGTCAGAGTAAAGGAGCCAGAGAAAATCCTCTAGGTGTCCTTACAACAGTACCCACAGTAGAAGGGGAAAAAATAGAAGTTCCATATTTGGATTAGGCTCATGGTCGAGAAGGCAATGACGCCATCCGGGTTGGCGAATGCCTCAGTCATTTTGTGCAGAAATGGTCTCGGATCACCCAGAACCAATGGGTCCTAAAGACCATATCAGACGGTTACAGGATAGAATTCTCTTCCCCCCCCCCCTAGCGAACCAGCACTCTCCTTACGGTGGAGTTAGGGTCTCCCATGTGGTCAGACCTAACCGATCGAACAAATTTGGCCGTAATAGTCCCGGTACCCCAAGCAGAGACAGACGAGGGTCACTACTCGTCCCTGTTTTCCATCATAAAACCATCGGGAGAGTCACGTACATCAATAAACTTAAAACCTTTAAATGCATGGGTCACTTACAAGAGATTCAGGATGGAGTCCCTAATGTTCAACATCGATCTAAAAAGCACCTATTATCAGGTTCCGATTCATCCAGCTTCCCAGAGATATCTGAGGTTCACGGTAAAGATTCAGGGCAGGACCTGCCACTTTCAGTTTCAGTGCCTTCCTTTCGGACTGGCCTCGGCTCCCCGAGTCTTTACCAAACTTGTCGCAGAGGTGGTGGCCTTCCTAAGGAGTCAGGGCATCATCATCATCCCATATCTCGACAATTTTCTCTGAGTGGCAAACTCATCAGAAGAACTTCGAGATCACAGGGAGAAGACTATTACCACTCTACAGTCCCTAGGCTGGATCATCAACAGAGAAAAATTACACCTGGCCCCAAGAAAGAGGAAGATTTTTGGAGGGGGTCTTACTGGATTCAAGTCTTTAGAACATCCTTCCTACCTCGAGAAAAACAGAGAACGGTGCAGAGCAGAGTGAAAGAACTCATGAAGGACCAGATTTCCATCAGAACCGCAATGCGGGTCTTAGGGCTAATGACATCCAGTATCCCCTGTGTCCGCTGGGCACAATTCCACTTAAGAGCCTTAAAGAAGGAAATATCAGTCTGGGATTGACGTCAGTCCTCCCTCGACAGGAAGATATCTTTATCCCCCACGGGAAGAAGATCTCTACAATGGTGGACTCAGCCGAAGAACCTAGAAGTGGGCGTTCCCTGGGTCACTTCCCCCTTGCATAGTTATTACCACCGATGCCAGCGGGTGGGATGGGGAGCTCACCTGGAAGGAAAGATTCTCCAGGGAGAGTGGCCAGCGGACATACAGGCTGAATCATCCAACTACAAGGAGCTTTACGTGGTTTGGGAAGTCCTAAGATGGAACAAGGCTCAGCTGCATGACCAACACACCAACACAAAAAAGTCCTATCGGACATGGTGACGGCAGTATCCTTCCTCCGCCACCAAGGAGGGACCAGACACTGGAAACTCCAGAACCTGGCAAGAAAGATCTTCACTTGGGCAGAGAAGACAGTGCTATCAGAAACAGCAGTCCACCTCGAAGGGTCACAGAATGTCGTGGAAGAACTACCTAAGCAGACAGAAAATCCAGCCCACAGAGTGGGAGCTAAACGAGGAGGTGTTCCATTATCTTTGTCAGCTCTGGGGCAGACCCCGGATAGATTTGTTCACAACCAGGAAGAACGCGAAGACAGACAGGTTCTACTCGTTGAACCCGGCAGACAACCCAGAGGGCATCGATGCGCTGAGTCAGAGATGGGGACGGTCCCTCGCCTACGCTTTTCCTCCAATAGCACTTATCCCAGCTGTTCTCAGAAAGATACAGGAAGATCAGGCGACGGTACTCCTGGTCGCACCATACTGGCAAAAAAGGAGTTGGTTTCCGCTTCTGGGAATCATGGCAGCAGAAGATCCGGTACTACTTCCTCCGCGGGAGTATCTCATTCATTAGGGTCCGGTCTATCATCAGGACCCAGAAAGACTCCATCTTTCAGCATGGATCCTGAAAGGGACATCCTGAGAGCACGTGGCCTGTCAGACCAGGTCATATCCACGATCTAGGCAAGCAGGAAGCCGGTTACTTCTGCGATCTATTATAAGATCTGGAAAAGATTCTTTTCATCCTTGATTTTTTCTTCAGGCAGGCTTTAATAAAGGACTTGGGTCCAGTACCCTGAAAGTCCAGATATCAGCCTAAATTGCCTTTCTCGACTATCCCCTGGCATCTCATCCTTGGGTAATAAGGTTTGTTAGGGTAATACAATGCCTGCACCTTACACTCAGATGGTCAATTCCCCCGGGATCTAACCCTGGTCCTTAGATCCCTGTGTTCCAATCCCTTCTTCCCAGGTGAAGATTTGTCTATTTCTCACCGTACCCTGAAAACCGCATTGTTAATAGCCATCACTACGGCGAAACATATCGGCAAGATTCAGGCCTTATCAATTCGTGACCTATATCTACGGATTTGGGATAACCGCATAATCTTAAAATTTGACCCAGCGTTCGTTCCAAAGGTAGCCTCCTGTCAAAACCTAAATCAAGAAATTATTCTGCCCTTGTTCTGTGAAAAATACATAAAACGAGAAGGAGCGGGCCCTACACTCCTTAGAAGTCAGACAGGACGTTATTGATTATATTGAGGTCACGAAGGGTTGGAGACTGGATCAGAACCTGCTGGTTCCGTATGGGGGCAAAAATAGGGGAAAGAAAGCCTCTAGGTCCACCATAGCGAGATGGATTACATGCATGATTTCCCTGGCCTATCACGCGCAGGGCATCAGCCCCCCAGAAGGTTTAAAAGCCCACTCAACCAGAGCAGTCATAACTTCCTGGGCTGAGAGGGCGGGGGCTTCGGTTAACTGGATTTGTGAGGCCGCAACATGGTCCAGGCTAGACACGTTCTGTAGACATTACAAATTAGATGTATTATCAACCCAACAAACTGCTTTTGGAAGGAAAGTTCTCCAGGCAGTGATCCCACCCTGAAGCATTACTTTGGTATTCTCCATGGTGCTGTCAGGAGGGACGTCCTGGAAAATAGGTATTAGACCTACCAGTAATTACGTTTCCAGGAGTCCATCCTGACAGCACAGGTAGTTCCCTCCATGATTATGTCTTGTCATATGTGGTAATATGATATCAATAAATGTGTTAAGTTGCATCAGCCATAGTGTGGTACTTGGTAAAGTACTGAGGGAATAGGGGTGGGAAGGGGCCTTTTAACCTCTTGTGTGTTTCCTGTCCCTGTAAGGAGGAGGAGGACGTCCTCCATGGTGCTGTCTGGATGGACTCTGGAAACATAATTACTGGTAGGTCTAATGCCTATTATTTTCACAAGGGTAACGGGAGAAAATGCACCCCGTATGTGGGGGAAAGCCACTGTTTGTGCGCATGCCAGGGCTCAGAAAGGAGGGAATGTGGTGCCCCTGAGGGTCCAGTCACCACAGAGGTACTGCACCTCATCCAGAGGTGTGGTATCCCACTCTCAGGTAAGGAGGGAGCACTACCCAGGACTCTAACACTCGCACCCAACACACACTAGTTCAGTCAGGGCACCTGGGCGTACCCTTAGGGAGGAGGGCCTCATCTCAGGCTGCGTAGGAAAGGGTGTTGGGGTGTGGGTGGAGAAGGTAGGAAGAAGGGGAGGAGCTTAGAGAGCAGGAAGAACAGAGCAGTTGGTCTGAGGAGACGGAGTGCTGCAGAGAGAGAATTGTGAGGGGAGTCTGAAGGAAGCTCCCGGGAGGACAGAAGGTGTCCTAGGGACATGGGAAGTGCCGAAGCCACCCGTGGGGCCCGTATCTAGAAGTGTAGGGAACCAGGTTGCAGTGGGGAACCGGCCCCCTAGACTAGTGGAGGACTGCAAGACTCAACTAGCAAGCCGGAGGCAGGGGCACCTGTAGGTGCGCCAGCCACATCCACAATTATTCACCGAAAAGGCAGCCATATAGGGGCAAGGGGACTCAGAGTACATCACCCGAAAAGGTCCGCGGCTGCTAGCTTGGGACACTGTTTGTGAAGGTATTGAGCAGGAGGGCGGAAGCCAGTGTGGTGAGATGACCAGGAGCGGTACATACTGAAAGGAGTCCTGGAAAGATGCAGCCCAATCTACCTGGGAGTTTGCTGGACCCCTCACCTGAAAGACACAGCACCAAGCGGGCATCTGTGCACAAGTGAACTGTGAGTTGTAAACTGCACCCTGCTGTGTCCTCTGAGTCATTCCCGCGTCGCCCACCTTGCACCACAACCACCAACATCATCACCACCATCACCTTTAACATCCTAACTGCCCTGGGACACAACTCTACCCGTGGAGAGCCTAACCATCTCTGTTGCCCTATCAACATCCCAGAGGATCTGCATTACAGCGTCGGTCCCCTGACCGAACACCATGGGTGGCGTCATGAACAGTTAATCCATTTAATATAAAACTTTATTTTCCCTTTTCATCATTCCCTTTTATTGGACTCCCAGGGCCACGGACCAGGTCACTGCTGC